>UZAN01042992.1:0-10053 GCA_900618425.1 Echinostoma caproni
TTTCAGTCCGATACCGAGTTCGCGCTATTCGATTTCGATTCCTATTCCGAATACTACACAGATTCTGACTGTCAGACGAAATGTCAGGTCAGTTTAGATATTCTGGGTTATTTTTTGATCATTTTGGACAAACAGGAGAGGAGTGATACTTGTTTCAGAATTTGAAATAACTTCATTTGTATATAACGCAAGACTATCGTATAAAACCTAAGCAATCCGCAGCAACGTCATTTGAGAAACAGGGTGTGTACTTTAGGGAAATATTGTCGAATCATTCGAAGTCTACTTTTCACGAGCAACCAATTTTCGAGCTGCAGACCAGCGGATTGCTCATCTTCATTTTTCTCCAAACCTTTCAATACAACTTCAGGAAATTCGGCCACATCTTAATCAACAGACGGCTTTTCATTCACTGGTGCATCATTGCCGGAGATCGAGAGAACCGCGGCCGTTATCATTTGGCTGTTTGAGGCACAGGTGTTTCATCCACGTGAGATCATCCTCGTCTTCTTGTTTGGTCTACTGACCTTCAGCGACATTGCAAATAGATCGATCTCAGTGAGAATCGAACTGAGGACCGTGAAATGTTTCCCGACTCGGCCATCTCAGTCTGTGCTCAATAAAAGACAATCTACTTTTGCAATTCTTTTCCAGTTGAGAAAAACAAACGAACAAGTGAATCTGACAATACAGAATCGAGTTCTACAACAGTCTTGTGGTGTGAATGCTTCAGGATGTTACATTTCCATTTATGTTTGATGAATTATAGAATTACTGAGGTTTTTGCACATCGGTGTTTATAATGATTATTCGTGGTGCGCGATGACTAGCCTTCCCCCCCCATTCCTTGCGTAGAGACTATGATATCAGTTAAGGCGTTGCTCGAAAACCGTTGAGTGCTCTGATGTGTTCGGAGGCGAATGCATGAATAAGATGGATACGTAGTAAGCCACTTCATGACTAACTTCAAGTCTTTGAGAAGTAGATCAAGAAGGGAAACATAAGGCAAATAAATCAAGATGTCTGTATGTTCACAGCTCTTATTTAAATGCAGCGGTACACATGAAGACTTTGGACGTCGTAGATAAAAAGAAAGTTCCATAATTTTCTGATCGGTTTGAAATGACTCCAAGACACTTGATCCAAGGGTAGTGATTGAAGGTCTAATCGTGTTTGAGCACATGAAGTCATGTAGCACAATTGTGAGTGTATTTACTCCCTTTTCTAGCTAAAACGTAATATCTATAAGTTTCAGGGATTCGAAGAAAGATTATGCGACAATGTGCAGAATGCTATCCGAGAATATTACTTTGCAGGTCATGAAAAAATTAATTATCCGAATATGGCATTCCGAAACCAGTCAACCGTGCAATCGTCAAAGAGGTAAATACAAAGAAAAGAGACCAGGTGGAGTTATGGCATCCTGAAAAATGCTAGCTTTATAAGTAAAAGATGCAGGGAATTTTCCAAAAATGTTGGTCATTTGTTGGCTATCACTAAAATAGTCCGCTAGCAGGTAAATAATGGCAGATGAGACATTGGAGTCGGAAGGAAGAAATAGAGGTTTATTCCTATGGATGTTACCAAATGTAGTTCTCTAGTCCCAAAGAGAAATTGTCTTTCAGATTTACGTTTTTTTCGCTGTGTACCAGCGATTCAAGGGTAACTAGGGTAGATCTCGTACTACAGTATGTGAGCTGGTGAGGGTCTTCTACTGTACTTTACCTATAGACGAATTGCCTATACCTATTCAATGACACTTGTTGGAGACGTTCTTAGGAACTGATGCGATGCTTATTGCTGACCATTTGTTAGGACTCTTTCTATCAGCCATACACTGGTTGAATAAAACCGACAGTACGGCAGCCAGTGTCACAACACACTCCCGTAACTACACAGGTTGGAGACTAATTAGTCGGCTTGATTTCTTAGGTTTCACTGAGCATAGTTGATTGACTTCTTCGACTTGCACTATCAGAAATTTGGGAATGTTCACTCTTACGGGTTCATTAATTTGAATACGGTCGTTTCTGATAAATTCATCTGTTCAATAACTTACTGAGTAATTTACAAAAAAAGTCCATCGAGATGACTAACTACGTTCCAAGTTTTAGAACAGATTTTGGTGATCAGTAGAGTCCGTGAATACACGGTAAATTTCACACTGTGCTTCGAGTGAGAGCTCCGATCGGTTCTTGGTTTTTGGCTTTATATACTCGTTCTTTCTAGTGACGATATTGTCAAGGGAATGGGGAGGTTATGCAAACCGTAAGAATACGCAAAGCTTGCCGTAGCAATATAGATAAAAGAAAAATTGAAATAATCGATCAGATGGAGGAAGATGTCGACATATCAGGGTTTATGAAGATGGTAAAATCAGTTTATGATGAATTCGTCGTGTAAATGAGGCGTGAGCTGAAAACCTGAGAACAACTGTTTCTATTCGGTCGGGTCTCATCAGCAGTGCGATTCCATCGACCCACCTGGGGATCGAATCCGGGACCTCACAGGTAGAACGCATGCATTCCACCCTCTCGGTCACCGAGTAGCTGATCAGACCGTTTCTCATTTTGAATGGATTTGCACTGCTTCTGAGAGCCAACCAGATGGAAACAACTACTCAGCTTTTCGGTTCATGCCTCATTTACACCACGAATTCATCATAAAAACAAATCAAATCCTCCATCCCTCTTATACAACAAAATCATTTTAATCGATCATCTGTCTGAGTCGCAGATTATTATTCCAGTCCAGTTGTCCCCTCAGAGCTTAACGATCCCGGGTTCTGATGAAATGTCTCTAGTAATGATTGATGTAAGTGATTGGAGAATTCTAGATGATGTGGTCAGCCACTCCGATGTGTAACATCTGGGATACATAGAAGCGATTGGGATCATTAGCGGAAAACTTGTGCAGCATAGCATCAAGCCTGTTTGTGAGTCCCATCAAAGGTAAAAGAGCGAAGTGTCGAGGCGAGTGAAATAATTTCCTACCCAACCGATGGGGGGATCAATATGCTCAATTAGTGAATTAGTAAGAATGTCACAGAATTATAAAACTCTCTCTGAATATCAATTTGGAGGTATATAAATACTATAAAACTACAAAAAATCTGTAGTCAGGCATGAATCCATGCTTACATAAATTTATTTAAGTACCTAAATGAAGAGTGAAGTGTGAAATTAACAAATTGACAGAACGATCCTTGTGATAATTGATGTAAGTAATGAGTCCTCCACCACGTCTATGTCATGAAACAGACCTGTCTTATCGATGAGAAGTAGAACTATGCGATTTGGTATTACTAACCTTGACACCAGTGTGTAGTCAAGTGTCTTGAAGAAGAGTCATCCTTGGTATACTCAAGTTTGACCTAGATTGTTGAAGCAAATTGGCTCCTCATTCACTTCGATGTTTTCTCTAGTATCCACGAAGTTTTCTGAGAAGATTTTTTGCATTTGTTACGACCCCTTTCCCAGATTGCAAACATTTTGAGCTGAGAATTTCTTTTGAGTGAATCAAGGTGCACTTGACCATGCACTGCGAATGCACTCTGAGCTCGCGGAGCGCAACAGAGTGAGCCGCGAATAGAGATATGTTCAAATAACGGAGAGCGCTACAGCTCCCGAGAAAAACCTTTTACTGGTCAACGAACGATCCCTCATATCGCTCACACTACCCACCCACCCACGGGTGCCCTATCCTCATTTTAAATGGTTTCAATAGACATCAATAGACTTGAGACACAACAGCTCAATTTTAATTTAGCCATATGATTCACAGGCTTGAACATTACGTCATGTGGAGAAAAATATGCTTCATTAGCACCGTTGACGTGGCTGAGAGTTCGAGTCAAGGGACATCCTGTCACTCACTCGTATTGATTTGAGATAATACGAAGTGGAACGAAACGAGGAACAACGGGTTAACGAGAGCGTGAGATACGGAACGACGAAGAGACGGGGCTGCAAGAAATCACAAGCAGACGGGTCCTTCGTCTGTGTACTTCTACAACAAAGCCACAGGTTAAAAGAACAAAAACACCGTGAACCTAAAGGGTTCCATGAAGTGTGAACACACACACTCAACCATCACCTGGTAGCCAATTATTACGACTATATCTAATAACGGATATTAATTTCTTGATACAGTGTCCATTGCTATGAAGATCCAAGAAGGATATTGAAATATAATTGCACTAGTAATCCGATTGTGGAAACAGTGCAGAGCAAAGCCGATTTCAAGGCCCTACCATAGAGGAAAAATGCTCCACAAGTGCTCGGAACTGAACCAACTTTGAACTATCAAGTAACTATATGAATTGAATCACAGAGGATCAAGTTCTCGTCGAATTACGCATCCCCGAAACTTTACCGGTGCCAATGAAGCATATTTTTCTCCACATGACGTAATGTTCAAGCCTGTGAATCATATGGCTAAATTAAAATTGAGCTGTTGTGTCTCAGGTTTATTGATGTCTATTGAAACCATTTAAAATGAGGATAGGGCACCCGTGGGTGGGTGGGTAGTGTGAGCGATATGAGGGATCGTTCGTTGACCAGTAGAAGGTTTTGCTCAGGAGCTGTGGCCCCGTCAGTCATTTGGACTAAACTTTGTTCGTCCAATTAACGCAAATCAAAAGGTCTCCCTCCTCAACCAATTTCCAGTTGCGTTTTTTAGAATGTCTAGGGCGGTCATCATTTGTTTTTGTTGTTGTTGTTTGCGCTAGCTAGATATTGTGAGCGGGCTACTGATTCGGCTGAATTTTAGTTGATCCGATGCACTAAGGCTCCCCGATCACCAAGTCAATCATAAAAGGAATCCATTAAATAATGAAAACTAAACGAGTAACCTTAATTTTAATGAAGTGTACTGAAAGGTTTTGTGGTGATTTAACGCTAAGAGAGCGCCAGCCAAGGAGCCACGTGCGACGGACTCCTGATCACCAATAGGAAGCTAGAATTATNATGAACCAATAAAATCAGTTGAGTAACTGTCGGAAGTACAGCGACGGCGCAAACGCCAACGTTGATTAGATAATACACTTGGAATCATTGATTTTTTGATGTGCTTATTAGCTATCAAGTTTGATTTCTGCTAATAAACTGATTCCTACTTTCATGATAATCTTCGTGTTCCTTGGTGTCAGGAAATCCAGCTGCCCATTTCCCTGTGGTTCTAACTGCTGAAATGCAAATACTACAAAATGGAGCTCGCTCCATATGGTGAATATGAAAATCTATGTGAAAAATATTTTGACGGAAAAGCCATTCTAACGATATTTTTCACAAAAACGTGATAGAGATTATTTGCGGCCTGCACACGGGATACAAAAGTGTTGTTGTCCTACAAATGCGTGATGAGTTACCTAATTAGACAAATTCTGACACCGAAGATGCTTGACGATGTTGCTTTTTGTTTCGCCGCATTTCAGTCCCGATACCAACCGAATGCGTATCAACGGGATGCTCACAACAGAAAAATTGGTAGCCTGAAACCGGAAGTGATTGAACTGATATTTCAACTTCGGCCCTTCAGAATTCGACTGTTTTGAGGTTTCGGAGATACCGGAGATACGCATGTAAAGTTCGCGATCTGTTAACCAACTGGAATGACTAGTCATTCATTACGAGGTGGCCAACTGCGATCGGACAACAAGGGTACGGTCAATTGACCAGCTGTACCAAATACGCTAAGGGTATACACAAGGGCTTAGTTTATTCAAGGGGTTGCATTTTATGTACTACTTTTTCCCATCACATCACATCAAATATGTTGGCATACCTTATCCACTGAATCTTTTAGGCGTCTGAGTTTCTAGTTAATTGAATAAAACAAAAAACAATTCATTCAACGAGAATACTGTGCTCTTTTATAGTTAGTCTTTCAGCTTGATTACTTTGCTAGAATCTATGCATGCATAATGACCTTATGTTTTGTTTGAATGGAGGTGAATACAAAGATTTCGATGTGATGGGTATATTCTTTTCACATGTTATAGAACTACTTAAGTCATGTCGAGAGATGCTGAAATGTGCCCACCGCAGCGCGCCTTATTTGCAGTGGCCGTTGCAGACTGGAGAAAGCCATGTGGAGGCCAGCAGATGACGTGGAGACGAGGCATGAAGAAATGCGATTAGGTAGACTAGATGTCCCTCGTCTTCCGGGTTGGGGTCCAAAGATGATTGGAGACACTGAAGGTCATGGGTGCGAACCGACAGCAATGGCGATCTTGCTGTCACTTCTTATCATACCAGAATGCTTGAAAACGAATATATGCACAGTTGGACTGTATACTCTGTGTGTGAACCATAGAGGTTCGTTTTCTTTTCCCTTCCCTAAAAGTAGGCCCAATCCCTGTACTTCATACAAGTTATCACTTACCTTATACGCAATATGAGTTTGGCAGCGATCAGCGAAGTTCGCTTCACTGTATTACGCTGTACAACGACGATGAACAAATGATTGAAAAATGATTTCTATTGTTATGATCTACATCAATCGGACTCTTTTTTGTAGTGCGAATGGTAAAAACACAAAAATTTAAAATAGGTGAAGAGGTATAACTAATGAAATGCAATTATTTGGACAAAATTTTTCCCATTAATTCGGTTTTAAATTACTCTTAACTCATTCGTATCGTTGCTCGGAATAAATTTAACCGTTTGGTGGAAACTATTAGCCAAGTCGTAATCAGCATGCAGCAGTGTGAATTTAAACTTGGGTCGAGTAGATTGCTCGTCAGTGGCTCGCAGAAAACAGCACTCAGAATGCAATTGTGTCATCGTAAACGAAGATGGTACAGTCAGTGTACCCGGATGCTTAGAGCAGGAATCATAATGTGCAATGTGCAGTTTCGGTATTGTTGGAGGAATAGTAATTTTTCAATGTTGGTCATACTACTCACAAGTAGTAATGCGAAAAAGTGAAATAAAACAGCGACTGAAATTTTGGGTCGCATTCGCAATCACCGTTTGTCTGTGCAACTGGGCAAAGTGAAAAAGAAAGAGGTCAACTAAGATCCCATGAGTCATGAGCTGATGTTTTGTGTATACTATTACGAACAACCAAGGATAATTCTAGGCCAGTTTCAATATTGTTAGTTAACTCATTAATTCATGGGTTTTTGGGTTGCTAGATCGAACCTCATTCACTCCGACAGAAATAGATTAGTCCCTGCTCCTTCCTCCTGAAGACCAATATTTTATGCTCAAATATATGAAACTGAAATAATAATGATAATAAATATGATTCGAGATAAACCTTAAGAAATCTGAAGGTGCCCAAATGGCTTTCGCACCCCAGAGATCACTAAAAAACATTTTTTACTGATCGCTTAAACTGCAAACTGGGGTGCGCAGTGATAAACAAATGGTTAAAATGCGCTTCAAGTGGAGAAATCAGTTAAGGTAGAGTTCTCGTGAAACAGATATCATTCAAGTAAAAGAATTTGCTAGTGAAAAATAAATGAAATGATCCATTGAATCGCACGTGTTTTAAATCCACAGGGGTCAAGATGAAAGGAGTCATTAAAACAGCAGGACACTTTCTGTGTCCACGATCAGCTAATGCGTATTGTAGGTAAATATAATGGTCCTACAAGGTTGGCAAGTGGCTCAACATGTATTAATCAATCAGAAATGTGAATGAAAGAGGAGGTCACTCAGAGTGACCCAGGGCACCGGGCAGGTCTTTTTTCTGGCATAAAACGGATTCCCACCGGTTGAATACTACGGTCGCTTTCATAATCGTGAATATTCTAATGTGATAGCTTTTTAGGTCACTCGTAATGCTTTCTTTCGATTTATGTATTTTTGCATCACCAAAAAGTGTTTGCTCATTGAAGAGCTCGGATTTTATGCTCAGAGCATTTGAGAAAGCAACTAACTGTGTTCACCCTGTTGAACCCAGTTAAACATCCAGTCTAGTTAGAACTGCAAAACAAAACAAATCTCGAGATTCTGCTCAAAAAAATATACGGGTTGCACAAAACGGGATACAAACGTTAGAATGTACAAGTAATGAGTCCTAACCACTCCTAAACCTGTTATTGACCAGACGGAGTAGTGGTACAATCTAGACGTTTATTCAGTACAATGGCGCATGGACAGCACGGCAATTTCACGTCCACAGCTTTTGCCCCACACATTACAAAATGCGGTTGATACGTGTTCGGTCCTTGTGTGCCCCGAAGATGCTGAAAAGATATAAGGGTCTTGATTAATAATTTTTCGACGTATGTCTGTCTATCGTTACCTTCAGAGAAACCTGGCACACCTGCCAGTTCCCAAGGTCTAAAAGAACCCGATTTCATTGTTGTGCTGGAAAGCGTTGTTTGGATTGATCGTTTGTTTTACTGCATCAATCGATTTTTATGATTGGTCCGTATAAGACTTTCGTTTTGCAAACCGGTCAGAAACAATCTGATTGGTTAAAGCTTATATATAAACGCCTGTGATTCCCTACCCAAATATTGTTTGTGTCCGGTGCACATAAATAGCATATCGAGAGCACTTCCTGAAGAATCGGCTTTAGGCAATTAGTGTACCATTTAAAAGAAACGATGTTATTGCAAGGCTTGATCATCGGGTCTGTATTATTGTCCATACAGTTTTCGGCCTCTCCAGGACAGCCTTAATGAAATTCGTGAATTAGCGTTAATAAGAGCATTGAGATTTTCTTCAGTCTTAAAGCCGGCCCCGCTCTCTGTCATTGATTGGTAAGTAATCTCCCTGACCTTATAATTCATAATTAAAGTATAATCAAATCGGTTTTGGTTCAATACTTCGGTGTCACTCTCACATCATAGCCTGCCCTGGACTGCTTATGTCATTAGCGTTTCTTTTATCAAAGTTTGAAGTCTGTGCTTTTATGCACACAGGCTCAAGAAACTGACCGTCCCACAATTTCTTTCTTAAATTTGTGATTGCTTTCAGCCTCCCACACTGGTTATAATGTTCCTCGATATTTACCCCTGATTTAACAAAGGATTTCGCTTTGTTTTCCGGATCCCTCAAACTGTTGTCCCGATGCTAAGGAAATGATAGAGTTATTTTGGTTAGGTTTTATATTTCCTAGGGGTTCGACGTTTGTGATGTCTGTATTGAGAGGATAACACTCGTGATCAGGACACTATCTGCGTCACGTATGTGTGAAAGCCGAGTCAAATCGCACAACTCGCTCCAAATTGTCGACTCCTTGCTGCACGTACCTACACATTTAAAAGCAGTAAAATCCTACTTCCCTTACTCGGCCGTTGGTTAATCGTGTGATTATTAACCCACTTCAGAGAAATACTCTCGCATTAATTTGTTTTCTTTTACTACTGTATCGAATTAATTTTCTATTTTTTGTTGTTGATCACAAATTCTCAAACTAATGGAAATTTACCCTCTGGTTGCATAAAACGTTTCTTGACTTGAAATTTGAATCTACCTATCCTACAGCGAAGCTGATTGTAGTTCAAAGGAAAGTGAATTCACCATCTTGGTCGGACGTGGACAGATATGAATCGAGAAGTCAGAAACATGGGTTTACACAATGTATCCATGGTTATTGTGCTGCATCTGTACACAAGCACAATACAATCAAGGGGATTTTTATAGCCAGTGAGATAGTAATCGTCAGATGAAGACAAGATTACTGATCACAAAGGAAAACACGACACACTAACACAAAGAATGGAAGAGGGTAGGGGTACGGGGGCAAAGCTAATGTGATTAATCATTCACGTTGTTTGCATAGACAAGGATTTGAGTGTATGAATTTCCTCCCGAAACCCAGTATGTAGCCTTGTTCATAAATTAAAATGTGTTCAATATCAAGTCAAGTCAGCAGTAGATTTATGCATCCAGATGGGCAAATTTTCAGCATTTTACACCATATTTGTTGATGCAAAGGTACAAAATCATAAAAATAAACTGCAATTACTATAACTTTTCCCATCAAGCTTTAGCCAAAACCCGCAATGCTTTAGCCCCGACCAGTAGTCTGTCAGCCTCGACGTACAAGCTTTAGTCATACCGCTGTAGGTGAGCTAGATCAAACCGTATG
>UZAN01042992.1:15301-25703 GCA_900618425.1 Echinostoma caproni
CAGCTGTTGGTGTGACGAAAAGATCAGTAAAAACAAGTCGGTGAGCAAACAACTGGTTTCGGACATTCCTAGTCAGTCAGCTCTTATCATACAGAGGAAAAATGCTTGCATAATGACAGTCATTGGTTCAATTTAAGGTCACTAATCGGAGGCATAGGGTTGACGATGTGTGGCTGCGGGTGGTGGGGGTGGAGAACGCGTGTTGTGTTGATGTTGGATCAAGGGACTCGTCGTGTTCTCTTTTTTGGTTTTTATGATAGAACAAGACAATTGAAGCGCTTGAACCAGTCTTTATTGAGCACAGGTTTGAGCATAGTGGGCGAATGGCGATCGCGTCAGCAATGGCTAGTGTCCAAACTCGGACCTTAAATAAATTGAACAATCGGCTGTCATTATGTAAGCCCTTTTCCACTAAAAGATAGATACGAAGATAACTGGGAAGATTCGAAAACAATTGTTTGCTTACAAGGTCGTCTTCTGAATGCTATCACGGGAGTAGTCAGACTTCTGAAATCAATAAAAGTGGCTATTCAAAGAATTCGATAGAACCCGGTTGAGTTCTCTTTGAAATTGATCGGTTATTCGCAACTGAACAGTTTATAATTTACTCGCAATCCAGCAATGAACATGTCAAAACAAGATTTCATGTCGTTTTTTCTTCTGTGTACTTGATTTAGGTCGAGTAAATGCAGTTTCATTTTAGCTTAGGAAAGCTCTAGTGCAATAAGTTCTTCACTATACTGATCTGTCAGCTCATGAGTGACCAGAATCAGTTATGCGGCGGTAGTCAAGCGGTTAAGATTATCAACTTATCGTCTCGGACGTCAAGCACTGCCAATGCGATCTAACACCACGTGCCCCCTCCTTTTGGTTGCGTCACATAGCGGCCCTTTGAAATTTTTTGTCCTATCGCATATTCAGTAAACAAAAAGAAAGAAATAATTAACATGCAGGTCAGAGAGACAGTAATAACGTTACTCTGTTGCCGAACAAGCGCCGATGCTAATAATGAGATTGTTCAAGTTGTTGTTTGGCAGATTTGACGTGCGACAAATTCCAAACAAGTCTGGGCTTGCCTAGTCTGAGAAAAACTCAGATTCTCGCCTACAGTACAACTTCGACGGATAAAACAACCGCGCTAGTTCAGGTCGAATTTACGCCAAACATTTTAGGCATGCCGAGGCAATCAAATACCCCATCTATGTTGATAACATTAGCATTGATAGCGCCACACAAACTTTTATTAGCTGAACCACGGTAACCAACTTACAGCTCTTTCGTTTACAATAGTAATAACAATAATTTTTACTTTCTTTTTATGGATTGGATATGGAATAGTACATTCAATTCTTAAGAAGGTGACTGCTGCTGTCGGTTTGCTTGGTTTCCATTGTTAGTGATAAAAATCTTGCCCTCATTTTATGTTCATTTTGCAGCTATAAAAAATAATTTTGATGGCAGTATGAATGGGTCTAAATGCAGCAATATGTTTCTGTACTCCCTGAACGTAGCAATGTTCTTTTTAGATTCTCTATTCAAACATGAATATTCGGTTCCGTTGGTGGCCATCCAGTAGAAAAAAGACTGAAACTATTGATTAGTCCGTGTATTTAAACGGCAACTTATCATTAGTCCAACAGATATAACCCTATTAACGAAAATACTCAGCAACTTAAATTTATGAGCGCGTAAACCTCCTCGCGCTTAATTGCCGTACAAAATTCAACCGGACGAACTGTAAATGGTTCTATGCGGGTTTATCTGAGAACTCGAACTCGAGTTGGAGTTATATGCCGCTGAAAAGTTTGTATGCATGTATGCTTGTATGCTGGTCTTTTTGATGAGTGCATCGATTGTATCCACTGACGAAAATGCACGTACCATACTTTTCAGGAACTTGAGCATAGATAAATAAAAACGAGGGGGGGGGACAACACTCATGCACCAAATTTGCATCATAAGGTTCATTAGAGAAAAAAATTCCAATACCTATTCATTGGACGACAACCAGTTGGGACAAAACGCGTAGCTGGGTTCCCCCACCACTGGTTTGTCCATGCCATTTCACATTAACGCACCACTGATGCGCTGTTCATCACTATTCCGATCACGTGTTACCGGGTTCGCTTTTTTGTGTGCGAGTACCTTGGTCAGTCAGTTCAAGACAGCTAGATTATCGGCTTTTGGTTGTGGCGAGAAGGACACCGATGTGATCATATTTACCAAGTCCATTTGAATAAAAATTGTGTTTCGGAAAAATACAAACGTTTTCAGCAACTCATTGATAAGACATGCATATCAAAAAATGCAAATGGAAGTAGGGAGTGGAGTTGAGGGTGGAAAGTATGGAATTAGACTGTTTTGTGGGCAAAAGAGCCAGACGGTATGTCGAACTATTGACGTTGACAACAGCAGGGATGAGTTTACTCACCATTATCACCGTTCCATGCAGTCATACGCAGTCCATTACTCTTCCACCTTTCAGGTACCCTCAAACGAGGAAATATTTCTTTTTTTTCTAAGGACAATGAAAATCACGAATGCAATAAGCCCAAATAATCTGGCTTTGGTTCTACTTAAGCACGACCTTAGTTCTCCCCTGGAACTATTCACACTGGTCATTGATGAAATCTCGGTTACCTGTTCAAGGTGACCTTTCGCCAATGTTCCTATTTCCAAATCTTCCTCGGTTATCGTCAAGCCAAGTCAATTAAGTACGTTATTTCACCCTGAGAAAAGGCATTCAGCCGCGGCCACCTACTGGAAGCGGTACAACCGTGCACTGGATGCAAAGCATTCGACACCTAGAGGACAATGATCAACTTATTCGTGCTTTTCACTCGCGATAGACCTTATCAGTATGACCGAGAAAGTGAGCAAGATTGCGTATGGCAGATGAATTGTGTGTGGGAGTTTCTTGCATGTAAACACTCGAAACAAACATGGGCAACCAATAATGAAACACTTACTTGAATAGATGTAGGGAGCGCGTGTCAGACCAGATCCGATTTCCGTTGCTTACAGAGGTTAGAAAAGTGCCTATTGAATAAATGGAATTCCAGCTGAGCTGCTACATCAAGATGACAATTCATACTATGAAAAGTCCGCAATAAGCAGTCCATGAAGGTGTACAATAAAACATACGTCCATAGAGTGTATTGAAGAACAGAAACAATGCCTTGGTAATATAGTCAAAGCAAAACAAAGTTAGACTTAGAATAACATCATGATACCTAACGGATATCTATTGAGTTCATGAGGTTATCAGAACAGGCATCAAGAATGTAGTCGAATCATATGTCTTTATGTAGGGTGAAAGGTGATCTTTGTGCATTGGAGACAGTCTGCCGCATGTACGAGGCGGTACCAAAGTACCATGGACCACAGGAGACGTTGTGTTCAGAAAAAAATATAACCTTATGTTAAATTGCTCTTTTGTGGGTGCGATTTCCGGCGGGTTTCGTGTACCAGCGTACCTTTTTTGAAATGGTCATCGCGACACAAACCGTCAGAATCGAGCACGATTCACACGTGATTCAGGCCTCACTGTTTTTGCTCTAATGTATAACAGCTAATCATGGTCAGTCTCACATGCTCAGTAGTCCCCCCACCCCCCAACTGCTCATCTATAGCATATATGTGTATTCAGGACTCGTTAGACACATTTAGATCAGAAAATTTACCAGATCGGAAAATTACTGCGTAAAAAACAAATCGCGTTTGTCAGATATAGCAATATAGACTTAAAGGACGGTGAAAAATGCCTTTGATTCGGTTAAACGCACCAGAAGAAATGTGGAATCTCATTATGCTAAACCAAAAATACAAACAAAACAGCCAACTTGTTCTTCAGATTCACAGACGACTGAGGAAGGGTGGGTGGGTCTCGGATTGTGAGTTGCGACCATTCTTAACCATTTGACAGAATCGCTGAATAAAAAAGTACATCAAACAAAACTGAATTTTCTACTGAGTAGCGTATTTTCTGGCGCATTGCTCAATTCAGATCAGCACGAGCTATACTCTACCACAAAAATAATACACCCCCTCCCCCCTGGATGGGATTTATTTGCTCTCACACGTATGAGCATCATCGTTTTTTGTGAGAACAGACAAAAAAACAGTATGGATGATCAAAATAGTCAATTTATTCAAATGACCTTTTATTTTAATGAAAATATACCGAAAATCATTAGTTTCACTGCGACAAACATCTAGGAGTTGCACGCCTAGATCAATTCAAAATTCAGTTCTCGGGTCATTCCTCATCTCTAAGTCCTCACGGTAACCGACAATCGTGGTTATTCAACAATCGGCAGAGTGATTTAGGCCACGGTAAACCAATTCCATTTACCATAAGCTTACGCCGGATGCACTAACACTGAAATGGTTAAAAGATGTTCAAGTGGATCGGTACAAGTCAGCGTCTACTTTGGCCCGTTGAAAGGGGCCTCTTACCAGATGTTGCAAGAGTGGGACAACAAACTGTGGAGAGAAAAAAATCGACTGTAGTTCATTGCGGTCAAATGACAAAGTATCGTCCACCTCTGAACCCATTTGTTCTTCTGAATCATTCGCATTATTCAACACTGAATAGGTCGGCTTTCCTTTTAAGAGATTGTGAGGCTTGCATTCTTCGCGCAGTCCTCCGAGGAAATAAGTTAATGCCCTTAACCGCTTCACTGCCGCCACCGTAACACGGAACGATCTTATCAAAGCGATTTTCCAGTTTGATAACTCTGCTGTCCATAGTTATTTGTTTTTATTTCGTGGTATAGAAACAATGGTGCGGCTTGTGCGCAGCCCAGATTTGAAACCTACATGAAGTATCTACACTCTTCTTACCGTGAGCTGAACCAGCATGCAAGAGTTTGTACACCACAAAATGTGAACTAGAGCCATTCGTGACTAGTTGAATAATTTCAACCGAGAAATCACGTGAAATCTCATGCATAGTAAGTCGAGAAGGTGTATGGATGCTCATAGGTAGGATGGCTAGTTTGCTCTGTATTAACCTGTCCTCCGTAAGCAAATTTCTTGGAGGGGGCAACGGTTTAATCGCATTGAAGATTGGTACTTTTCGGTCTTGGAATTGCACATTCCGAATTTTCTTTTTCTTTTTGTCTATCCTATCGAAAATGGTGCACGATGATAGCGGATGTAACAAAAAGAAACGTAAAAGGGATAACCTACTATTGCCCTTGGGTTTATTTCACAGGCACTGGGGATCTGTGTACGATTTCCCAATCTTTTGAGGTGCAATTTATCATACTTTGGTTTCTCGCGGTTCGGGCATTGCCGGGGCCACGCGGGTGGCACGCGCTTCGGACGGAACAACTGTTGAATGCTCTTTTTCGGCTGCTGCACAAAAATTGTCATGGAAAGTAAGATCGGGAAACAGGCGAACTGAAAATCAGTTCACCCGAGCTACAAGAGCCGATTTTCAATAATTTGTCAAAAGCAAAAGCAATCTGTTGAAGGCTAGTTTGAACCCAAAGCTTGCCACCTTGGTCGTGCATTCTCCAGCATCTTTGGTTAATGCCCGTACAGCTGTGATCAAGCGAGACTGAAGGAGAGAATGGTGAATTTTTCAATAAAAATGAAGGTTGCAGTGTTTTTGGACGGCGGTGATGGGAAGATGCACTAGAAAAAATACAATGGCAAGACTGCTACTACACAGTCAAAATTGTGTGGTGTGTGCCAAGTAAACCACCGAAATAACTATACCTAGTAAGCAGTTCCGCCGTATGTCTGAAGAATTCAGGATTGGAAGATCGGAGACCCTTTTCATGAAAAAGGGCTGAAAAAATGTCTCTTCTGTTATTGTGAGTTAATCCGAATGATTTAACAATAAAAGAGTATTTTCCTAAACCTCCTACAAAAAGCCTCATTTGAGAAAAGTATCGCTATTTCTCATTCTCATACCACCAACTGGCATTATTCTAAGTCTCATTCACCTAAACCAGATTATTTTTGAGTATTCTCTATATTCATGGAAGATTCCCACTGGAATATAAAAAACCAAATAATGTAGCGAACAAGCTTGTTTTCTTAACTTTGTTTTCAGGCCTTTACAGTTATCTGTGCGCGTTTATATCTAATTCTATGGTAGCGACTGTTTTCTCATCTTTCCTCTCCCCTAGTAAATTCTCTCATTTCCTTCACTTTATAGGTAACAGTACATACATGTATTACTTTCTACGGTATTTTATTTTGCTTGGTCAAACCTTGAGGTCTTTTGGAATAATCTTACTAGTTATCGCTCCATCTCTAATCATTGCCAACTTTATCCACCCCCTGCATTCTCTATCCCATCTCAACCTGAGTGATCTCAATCATTAACCCACCATAAATGGTCCCCTCTTTTTGATCATATTTCAGTGACACTCCCGAAGAGCGAACAGTCATCGGATCGTTTACCCAAGCACTAAAAAATTGGTGCCTAGTCCCGTTTTCAAGACCGTGCGTAGGCCCTCCGATTGGGACAACTCTCGAGTATCACCCGTGTGCAAGCCAGTGTGAACAATGTGGGTGAACGATTGTCCGAGAATCACGAAGGGTGAAAACCAAAATACGAAGCACTGGTGTCAATAGTTCAGCTGTTTTGGAAGGCCTATTTTAAGTCAACTGGAACAAGGCACCAATGGATAAGGTGGAATTTAGTCTGTTGTTTCTTACTGTGCGCTCTCGGCTGTTGGTACTTTCAACGTTCAATCACTAAGCTAGCGAAACTGCTAGCTCAACTTGATAAAACCACTCCAAATTTTACGACACGGCAACTGAACTCGGGAAACCACAAAGCGTGATGAGGTGGTGGTCGATGAGAAAGATATTCGTAAACCTCAGTGACAAAGTAAAGGTTAGTATCGGAAAGCACAGGCGACTCCGATGCTTCAAACACGTGAACATGGAGCTACTGGGAGTCGATTAACATGTGTGGAGGTCCAGAGACATAGTTCACTCCTGGAATCGAAAAAAGATGCAAAAACAAATGCTCTCGGTATGCCGACCGATTTTTCTGTTTTTCAGAAAACGGCCCAGTCCATCCTTGCATACAACAGATCGGTGCTTAGTTGGCATTTCTGCTGCCAAACGCAACACTATAACTTCAGACTTTGTGCGCAGACATAGTTCAACGCATGAAGTTGATAATATGGTGAATTTTGTCGACTAAAGAGAATATGAAGCGTGAAATGAAAAGCTAGACAGCATTGTAAAGCTGTTTGGACCTGGACGGGCCTTATCAGCAATGATAATTCATCAAACCAACTAGGTATCGAACCCGGGACCTCACAGGCAGAACGCAAGCCTACTACCAACTCAATCATCGGGTGACTGGCTGGACCGTTGAAAATTTTTTTTTACGCGATATAGCCTAATCATTCTTCGCGAGCTTAATGCAGGTATCGATCTGAAATTGAGTCGATGAATTTGCACTACTGATGAGACCCAACCAGGTCGAAACAGCAGGACAGTATTTCTCAGCTTTTCAGCTCATGCTTCCTGTGGTTTGTACGCTAAGAAATTCACCATATGATAAGACCAAACCCTCCATTACTATCACGTAAACTCAAGCTAAATTTCAAAACAGGTTCCTGACAAACGCGGCCATTGTTATAGATGATAGTTCTAACGGGAAGGCGCTAGTTCAGCTAGTAAGAAACGTAGTAACTCAGATAAATCTTTTGGACGCAATGCACTGGATCAGCAAGAGTCTCGTAGGACATTACACCTTCGACAATCGTAAAATGCTTCGAAAACTGCTTATTTCTATCGAACTATCCTCAGTCTCGAAGGGTGTGGGAATCGCTTACTCAGTTTGGCCAATGTGTCAATGCACTGATGATGTTGCCTTCGGATGAATTAGCATTGAAATCTTACACAGCCATATATATGTTGACTTTCCTGCCATTTATGGTTTTTCTTTTGCCAAATACCACGTACATGGAGAATCCAGAGACAGTAGTCTCAGAAAGTGATAGCAACGAGGAGGAGATGGCTGAGTGCAATTTAAGCTGCAAAACGATTGCGAGAATTCGCACTTAAATCGTGCATGGAATTTGTACCCGAAGTAGATAATGGAAAAAAATGACCTCTGCAACGTTGACAAAAGTGCAGGGAACGATTTTAAGTGGATTTATTTCTGACAGAATAAATTGCTGTAATTTTTGTTTTCTATCTTTTTCCAAATGCGATATGCATCCATCATCTTAGGAAATATTTGGAAGGATGATAGATGCTGACAACTCACCTTGTTATTTAACACATTTTTGAATATTTCATGAATGTCCGTCTTAGGAGCGAACAACCCCGAGGAGCAATTTTGACCAGTCCCTACGATATTCACTCTAGAGAGAGAGAGAGAGGGGGGAAGGGGGATATTGCGTTACTAATCATCCTACTTCTTTGTCTTCCGATTGTTTAAATATTTACTAATATTCTGGTTATTTTATCCCTATTCTGAACAAAAACATTGTTTCCCCAACGTAACATTTATTCTGATAATGTTGCTCTACTAAGGAAATCAATAGATGTCGTAATTGGTTATCTTTTTGACTAACCTTTTTTTGGCATAATATGATATTTTTAACTGGTGTTTTAAACCACGTATTCGGCATTTTTTGTCCTATTTTTCCTTTGTTTATTCCACATGGCGCGATATCGACCCGTTTGCCTAAATCACTTCACTGTGCAAAAGAACATGTTTCACTGCGACAGAAAGACCAAAGTGAAGCTCTTGTTCCTATCGGAACGCAAAATGATAAACCTGGATTATTGATATGCAAACCAATTTGTTGAGATTCGTGATTGCCAGTTCGTGAGACGTGGAGTCGAATTATTTTAGGGGCAGAAAAACTCCCGGTTCTTGCATTGACATCGAGAAACTGAATGTTACATGAATTCTCTCTCACCCATCAACCTCGGCTACTCTATCCAGAGTTCTCCTGCCTCCTCGTTTGACTGTTTCTCCACTTGGCGAAATGTACACGAGAGTGACGTGCTCATAGGGCATCAACTGTAGTGCGATCACAGGATCTACACGGATCCACACGCGAAATCGAACCACTGTCTCAAACATTTGCACACAAGTCTGTTCTGCTGGAGTCACCGATCATTGTTGAATATTGAGGACGGTTGAAGATTGCCTCTATTCTAAAGGGCATACTACAGGTCCCAATTTCAGAAGGTTTCAGGTCAATCGTTTTCATTCAAGCCGGGTCAAAATTGATGGGACGGCCTGTTCTCAAAAATTGCCAGCCATTGCTCACCATCCTCGGTGACCTTTATCAGTTTGCATATAAGAAAAATCGCTGTGTGGCAGATGCCAACTTCTGATCACCTCTCCCCTTGTTGCGTAGTCCAATTATACAGTCTTGATCTTGACCCCCGGGAAATGCATCGGATTTGACTCTCACTTGATATGGTGTTGTAGCGGTTCTTCAACCGACAGTTTCGCAACGGCAGTTTTCTCTTCTTGCCTCTTGCTTTTCTCTAAGTTTTCTGGTAGATCCATTCAAGCTGGACGTGTTCATCAAATCACGGACCAGAAGCACCTTCACTCTACGCTGGTGACTAGCATCAGAACAGGTTTGGTTCCCAACTAGTCCTTGATCAAGTAGATTAATTACTTCTCCTTCTTACTTAAAGACCCTTCTCCACCGGGCAAAATGAAGTGTACCCTCGAGATTTAGCACGTATCACCATTATTTGGCGATAGTTTCTTCATCAGATATACCAACTTGAACATTTCCAGGATTAAGTTTTGATTTAACTATTATCGTGCTTTTAATGAGCTCAAAAAGACCGCACCGGCACAATTCCCCACGGTCAGCTCTGTATCGCACGTTTCTTGTGCACTGATCAGATCTACTTTCATGTTTCCGCTATCTTTGCTAAAATACCATCCTAAGCTAGACAAGATCACTTCCAACATTTCGGAAGTTTCAGAATATATCATTTCTGTAATTCCAATTCTTGGTTCTGTTTCCTCTCGGGACGGATATCCAGAAAGAACGTGAGTAAACATTAGTGACAGGTTCCGACGAACATCAGCAACTACCTAGTCACTGAAGTCTGGTCTCAAATTGATCAGCCTCATTTCCCGAATTCCCTTGCCTGTTTTGGTAATAATGAGGGACATGTTGAACCTTGCTTGAAGTTTGTAAACAACATTTGTCTGCCAGCACGCGCCCATTAAACACTGAATTATTTGCATATTAAGAGGTTCGGGCAAAACACCCTACATGCGCTCAACAACGGCAGTTCATAACTTCACTGACTACTGATAGCCATTGAAGTAGTCGGGTAATAAGTACGGTTCGAGAAGGTTGTTCTGTTTTTTGCCCCCTTAGTGTATATATTCCATACATGCCCCCGCCAACCACCGATTCAACTCGCATAT
>UZAN01042992.1:26114-44272 GCA_900618425.1 Echinostoma caproni
GTTTCAAACTCTACAATCCATTTGGTAGTTGATTCACATTCTCTCTTATTTTCGTGTTCCTGTATAGCCGCGGTGGTCCCGTTTTCACTGGAAACTTATGCACAAACTGCTAAAGCGTGAGTACAAATAAAATCGTGGCTCTTTCCATTCGAGTAACCTGATTATCTTCACGGGAGTAGAACAAAATGCAAGGACGAGGGGTCAAGTGATCAAGGTGTGGTTAATTTTTTATCACATGACAAGCCAAATGGGGTGAAGCGCATAAACATAAATGTCAGGTAGTTGGCGTACTCCCTAAAAACTGTTGTCTTCTGGGACAAACAATCGTAACAAGAATCACTGAACTCAGATGATTGTTTTGAACCGAAAGTTAATCAAGGCGGTGGGCAACAATGCAGTCAACCAATCGGTTTGCATGTACATTCCTAAAATATCTCTCTTCCTCTTAACCAAGCATGCTTTTGGACAATAGATGAATTCCTATATGCCGTATACTGTGGTTCATTCCCCTGCCTATGAAATCGATATCTGGGAATCCAGTATCAGAACTGAGCCATGCGATTTCAACGATAAAATCAACGAAGCTCATCGAAACGACAAATCTAGAAAAGTTATACGAAGTAAAAACGGAGTAAGGTAGAGTGTGCCTTGGAAAAACGAGGATTTGAAAGTCGCCTTTCAACGGGGTTTAGAATCACCTGGTGAGGGTGAATTAATTCTTGTGGCCGGGTCTCGTGAACAAATGAAAGTGGTGGGACCAAATCGAGAAGCTCTGCAGATGAAAATTTGCGTTAGTAAAGGTAGAAATTGGGCAAGGATGTGATCACACAATATTGGGCAAGTGGATGATTGAGACAGATAGATGAATGGCTTCGCACTAAGCGTGGCCAAAAACTTCCCCCGAAGAGACCCTAGTCCATACATGGGTAAAATTTTCCATATTTGGAATTGTTTGGATCTTGTATCGAGTCAGAAGTTGAAAAAGGATGAAACACCGTTTTGTGTCTCTAGTATCAGTTCGCCTGAGAAAGATGGGGAAGGTCTTTATTGCAGTACATACCACTTCCTGACCCAGAAATTTGGGCATGGATTATTCGGTAGAAAAAATTAAGAAGTATCCAGTGATGTTGCTATTCAATAAACTCCTGACATTTTTTATTAGTCGTAAATGATGGTGGCCATCGAGTGATGCATTATAAATTTAGAACACCAAATGTCATAGCTGTGAATGATTATCAGGTGAACTCCTCAGACACTCATTTTTGTGGGTGAAAAATCTATTGACGTTTCTCGAATGGACCATTCTTTGGCGATTCCCATATGAATATCAAAAGCAAAACAGTATGGCGAACAAGCTTGTTTTCGTAACTTCGTCTTCAGGCATTTACAATTGTGTGTTTATATCTAATGTAGAAATAAATGTGATTGATCCATTGAGATTAAGTATGAAAATACAGCAATGTCTGTCAATTTACAGTATCAATCTTGGATTAGCCCATTCGATTGTTCAGAGGCACCAGGCAGTTCTAATGGATTAAGGAAAATCGACTATAGATTCAAATGCGATGGAAATATTTGAGATGATCGACCAGGACCACTGGACAGCTGTGACTTCCTGATTGGGACTCGTCAGCAGTGTGCACTTTTGTGTCCTTGTCAGGACTCTAAATTGGTTGAACTATTCGCACAAGGTGATGACCGCCGGCTGTGTAGCTCAGGGGTAAGGGTTTAAAGTCCAAACCCGACTGATCGCGGTTCGAGTCCTGACAGGGACATAAAAAGTACACACTGTTGACGAGTCCCAAACAGGACGAAACAGCTGTCCAGTGCTCTTTGTTGGTTATCACAATGTCTGTCAGGTTTAATCAGAGCGAGTGAATAAAATGGGGACAGTGGGCGAAGAGGAGGGGACCAAAGTCAATTCTGGAATTTTCCAATAACCTTTTGCACGTGCAATTTGTCACGCCGTGTTGCGCCATCACGACATGACTGAGATCATCATTCGGGTCAGGTTTGGTTAGAACCAAGGCAACTGGAGTGCGGCAACCATCTTATTCTGTTTGCACAGTGGTGGGCTCATGATTTTGATTGCTACAGCTTCCACCGTTGACAAGTGACGTGTTTCGATTTGTTTTGGGGTACTTTGTAAATGACTTTGAATGCATCGTTGTCTGCCTGATGCCCGTTATCAGCGAGGTGGGCCATAATCGCACTGGTTATTGTTTTCTTACAATCCGTTCTAAGCCAAGCTGATTTATATTTTCTGATCCTTTGAGAACATTGAAACATTGGCAAATTTAAGCAGTGCATACCCGCACGCTTGTATAACATTTCTATAACTTATGCGATTACATGTGTCTACCATTCCGGTTTCCTTAATTGACACCACCATCGATTAACTGATATCCTGTTTGTCCTTTGTGAATAGGATGGTAGAAACCGACTACCTCGCTTATTATAATCCCGATCCATACAAACCGTTCACCTGCCGGACAAATCGATACGCAACCTGTTGGGTCTAGTCAGCATATTGTAATCAGCGCCAACTAAGAGCATGAAACAGATTCGCTGCAATATTTTGATCATACCTACGGTTTCTTCGCCCACTATTAAGTGGCCACAATAACAAGTGATTGGCTCGGGATTCAAATTAACGGGATAACTCCATTGTATAACATGGGGAACGAGATTCGGCGTAAATCACTGCAGTTGTGCACATGGAAATGCAGGTCGGCTTAGAACATATCACCATCTATCATGATAATTGCACATGTCCCTAGTGCCCCAAGTACTGTCACTGTGAGCTTCTTCTTGGGGCCAAGAAAAGCTCCAGTTCGTATTACTTGGACGCTGACTTCTTGGGACAGCCAGATGATCATGCGACGGAGCATTCGATTTATCCCTTTGGATTGTTCACATGAGTGCTTCATACCTTTACCTCCATTTATTTTCGACCATTTCAGTATGTATGGGAAATCTCATGTACAAATCACAGCAGGTATGCACCTCATAAACAATCATGTTGCACTATACGTAAAATCAAGTTTTCTGCATTCAAACATACGTTTATGTTCCTCTTATTTCATATTATTCTTTCACTTGATTTTTTCTGAATGCCCAAAACCGGGTACAGTTGCGTTCAACTCGACTTGCTTTTGGATACCGTATAACTTAACAGATTGTTTTATGATCATCACCTCCGAGGTTGAAAGTTTTGGGTTTTGGTTAGTCACTCTTTCCTTGCACCTCACGAACTGTTCTTGTACGACCAAGCGTCTCAAATAGCCTGCACTGCGGAAACCCTTCCAGTGGCTGTTTTCCACTCAAGTGAGAGGACGAAAAGCCAACATCCGGGGCCATANTTCACCTGAGGGAGTTGGCTAAAACCCCTGATCCCAGACCAACCAAGAGGTGCACACCTTCTTAGTCGTAGCAGTGGTCACCACCTCAATTGGGCATTGAGGTGTATCGGATACCTTGGGTATTTGACCTCGTCCAAAGGACGTATGATCCGATCAACTGGATACTGNATACTGACCCTCAATGGGCTGCGGTTCACACACCGCTGGTTTTCAGGTCAAACTTCGGCTAGATGAAGACTCCGGTTATTCTTTCCCCAAGAAAATTCACCTGTTATGGACTGGGGAACCTGGCAGCATTCTGCCCACGTGCAATTCATGGAATTTATTTCTTTTTAAGACAAAATACTTTGCCGTGAATTGTTTGGCATACAGTCCGGCCTCAGACGTGTGTGAAGTATGTATACCTATGATCATCCAAGGTAACAGCTAAGGTAAATTGACAGTGGACCGGTCTTAAGGGAAGAAAGAAAAGAAATTGAACCACCTTGGTCAACACCCACCCACCCACCCACCTGTTTAAGCATTCAAGCGTGAAAAGCAGCACGCTGACGCCACTGTAGTCGGTCCGTTGCTATATCCTTCAGTATCTCCAATCAGCCGGATCCAGTCCTTTGGCCAGCGAAACCTAAACACTCAAATTAGATGACAACAAACTTTCTACTGAAACATTTCCGAAAACACGACGGATTACTCAGTGTTACTCATAAGCTCCTTCTGTTCCACCTGTGTTTAACAACGTGGACACTGATCCAAACCTCTTTTGGTGAACATCTACGCGAAAAGGTGTCAACCGTACAGCAGAACTGAACGCACAATATAGACAGCCCTCAATTTAAATTAAACATCACACTTAGGCCAAAGGTGTTTTGGCTCACCGTACGCCGCTCGAGCCTTGGCTAAGCGTGCAGTTACCTCCCGTACACACAACTGCCTATGTATTGGAAACAATCCACCACAATCGAACCCTGGTAATCTAGTTTCAAAGCAAGGGTGGTTTATATCCAGTATTGCATCACCCTGGGTCTTAAAAAGGTAAGAGGCGTGCCGAAATGAGCAGTGAACTTGTTTGTTGGTCAGTTGCGCTTTCGCATCCTGCACACACTTCAACAGATAGGCGATGCTGTCAGTGTCCTCTACAAGGCACAACTCTTCTCTAAATACCAATTCAGTGACAACATTTTGGTGACCATCTTGGGCATTCTCTAATCTTTAGCACACGATGAAAATGATCAGGAATGGTAAAACAAGGTATACTTAACGTGACGGCTTCAAACACGAAGCCTAGTTCGTTGTAAACTTTTATTCGACCTTAGATATGTGAGTACGTTGACCTACATGGTGAAGCCCTACTCGAGCACTTGTCGCAATATAAATACTTGCTTAATACAACCTCGACCTGGTCGAACTCTTGCCTAGTATGCCGTCTGTTTCTCTCCAAGGCGTCAGGAGGTGAAATGTCACAGTAGCTAACACTGGTAACTATCGGAATTAAACTTTCCCGACGGTGGTTTGCAAGGTCATTGAGAGATTCTTTTTTAACCGGGAACGAACAGTGATTTGCCCCCATGATACAGTAAGGGAACCGGGGAAGTCACCTCCTGTTTTGAAATGCATGGCGGAAGCTGCTCAGAGCCGGATAACTTCCCATTCTTTAGACTCATTATTACACGTTCGTACTTCTCGTTTTGTGCATATGATACCACTCGTGAAGCTTCAGATGCAATCGCGGGAGTAACCTGGATATTGCAAAGCCACCTGCTTTATTCCAGAAAGTGCTCTTTAAGGTGATCAAGCTACCATCCCCTATTGTGAATCGCCTGTGCGTGTTTATCACGTGGCGGTGTAGAAGAGCAGTGGAATCAGAATAACCGAGCGATGCATTCCGCAGCAAATGTTTCTTGGGAGCCTGAGCCTCAAGCCCGTCGGAGGCATTGGATATCTTACCAGTCAGTATCCATGACAGAGAAAAAACGACAAATACCGACCTGCCAGGATCACAACAGCGTTAGGTGGCGTTCACGTCGGCTGACGAAGAGCTTCAAGGAGGATTGTGAAAACTGGTGGGCAACAATAACTAGCGAAACGGAAGTAGCAGCTGCGTCAGGAAATAGTCAAAGACTGTTCCAAAAGATAAGAAATACGAGACGTCGGTGAGATCCAGTTAGTGAAACAGTCTGCGATAAAAAGGGACAAGCTATTCATAATAGGGAATGACGACTTGATCGCTGGGTGGTGTACTTCAGCGAACAGTTCAGGTGGCTTGGCGCTAGCCAGACTACCCCATCGGCAACTGAAGCTTCGTGGGCAGTGTGCGCAATCCTCTGGCAGAAGCAGAAGCTCGGTCTTACATTCTCGCGAAGAAAGACAGCAGAACCGGACGGTCTCTCTTTTCATGATGAGCAGTGATAACCTCTCAAGTTCTATTAGCGACTTACTGCACATTTGCATGCAAAAGCGCACTTCTTTATTTCGGGGCGAATCACTGTTAGTTCTCATTTTCAAGAAGNCTGCTTGGTTGGAGACGAGGCATGAAGAGATCAGGTAGAGTAGGTGTCTCGCGCCTCCTAGGTTGGGGTCCGAAAGACTCTGTACCGAAAACAGTGGCGTTCTTGTTGTCATTTCTTATCAGTCCAGAATGCTTGAAACGGTATGTATGCACGGTTAGATTGTGTAATCTGTGTGCTGTCCATAGAGGTTTACTTTCTTCTCCCTCCCTAAAAGTAGGTCCAACCCCTGTCCACCTCACATATTCATTCATTCATTGTACAGCGTAATACAATGAAGCGAAGTTCACTGATCGCTGCCAAACTCATATTGCATACAAGGTAAGTGAGAATGTGTAAGGAGGATAGGTAGTGGATTTACTTTTAGGGACGGGAAAAGAAAACGAACCTCTATGGTCAACACACAGAGTACACAGCCCAACTGTGCATATATTCGTTTTCAAGCATTCTGGTATGATAAGAGGTGACAGCAAGATCGCCATTGCTGTCGGCTCGCAGCCATGACCTTCAGTGTCTCCAACCATGCGGTTAAGGAATCTTTCGGACCTACCTATTTTAGACTTTACCTATTACCAGTAGCTTTATACGCACTGCGAGTTTGGCAGCGATCCGTGAAGTTCGCTTAACTGTATTTTACCATACGATGATTTTTACCACTAACCGAGACTCACCAAACTAAGATGTCGGATCAGTTGGAAAAATCTATGGCTACTCAATGAAGAAGCACATACTTCCGTTCCACTGTTTTGGTTCAACAGTTTTTAAGGTCCATCTTTTTCATGACTTTACGATGTCGAGGCCGTCTACCTCAGTTTTGATCGTGGTAGGGCAGGATTTGTCGCTTCTTCTCTATCATGGCTACTGAGTCGCGAGAGATCCTGGCTCAAGCTTGAACCCCCAAGCGACGTTCGCTGCTAAATACATTGCATATCCAATCTGATCCCATTCTTCATCTACTCAGTCTAGTTTCAGAGCTTCCAACTTTATCCTCGTGACGAGCACGAGCAGCTGGATAACAACGTCAATAGGTGGCTGTCGACGGGGACCAATGGGTCAAAGTGCATCAAACCTAGAGTATGATGCAACTCAAAGCAAGTAGTCGAAAAGTGCTCGGCTAACGGACATCGCATAGTCGATGGAGACTTCAATACTCAAGTGGGATACTTAGAACTAAAAAGGCTACTTGGTGGTTCACATGCAATCCTAGCTAACCAGAAAGACAACGGAGAATGCCTACTCCAACTTTAGGCTGACCACAGACTGTTCCTGTCAAGCATCAAATCGTCACACAAGAAACGACACCGCATTACATGGAAACCGCCTACCTCTTCACAGCGCTGGACTCAAATGGACCAAATCGCCATCAGCAACCGTTGGCTATGATCCATTGAAGACTGCCGCTCTTACTGCTCAACACCCGTGGACACAGATCACGCTCTGCTATGAGCCAGATTCTGCGTCTGATAAATAACCACAGAAAAGCCGCCGGAAATGGATGCCCACAATAGTCAGCGATAATTGCAAATCTGCCTTCGGAGTGGAACTTTCTGATCGACCTTTAGTTAAACCATCAGCAGGACTCAGTGTACATTGAGCGGTAATCAAGGATGCCATCCAAATGTCAATGAAACGGTGGATTCTGGGGCATGATCAGAGCCAAAATGATGGATCTCCTCGATCTCTGTTGCCCTGTTGGAAGCTCGAAATCCATTCCTTCTGATGCAAAATAAGACAAAGCGCGCAAATCCCTTAGACAACGGCACACGAAGAGCCTGGGGAGTGAACTCGATAAGTGGTGGGTAATGCAAAACTATGGGAAGGCAGTGGCTACCGGTAATAGTTGCGATCTTTTTCGTTTAATGAGACTCAAAGTAGACGTGCAGTAATTAAGGAGTCTGACGGCACATTGATCCATGTGCGTACTGGAGGACTTGATTCAATTCGTCGTGCATATAATAATTGAGGTGTGAACTGAAAAGCTCGGAAGCCCTGTTTTCTGCTCACGCCTCATTTGCTATATACACGACGAACTCACCTTTGACATTGATTCATATTCAGCAACGCTGTCTTGAACAATGGCACGAAAAATTTGAGGCTCAGCTCAGCTGGCCCCCGTCAACACTTCAGCTGGGCAAATACTGTCAGCAGATATCAGTCCTCCATCTGAAATGGAAGTTACCCAGAAAATCGGTTACCTTCAAAGTTACAAGGCCTCCGGCCCGAATGGGATGTCTCCATTGTTTTTTAAGGATGGAGGGTCAGTCGTAGTTTCGGAGTTAAGAGAAATCGTAAGCCTAGTGTGGGAGAGGGAAGAGGTTCCAACTGAATGGTGTGAATCGATCCTCATAACGATTTACAATAAACGTGACAGATCCTCTTGTGAAAATCACCGAGGAATTAGCTTAATAAACTGCCTCTACGCTCACTGGTGCTATACTCTGTCGATTGTCTACCGGACGTGAACATTGCACGCGTGAGAAACAGGCTATTTTAGACCTGGTCGAGGTTGTATAGACCACATTTCACCCTTCGCCAAATTTTAGAACACAGGCACTCACTTCGTAGATTCATCATTTATCTCCCTTGAACTGCTGGGTCGACGCAGTTGACCGCTCCAAACTCTAGTGCTGCCTCGCTCTAAAAGGTGTACCCGTAAAGTTTATAACAGTTTTGCCATTTCTTTATGCTAACAGCCAAAGTTCGAGCTTACGGCACATTTTCGCCCCAGTTCACCACGGAAAGTGGTGTTCGACACGGTTGGCCTCTCTCCGTTTATGTTCAACTTTGTTGTACACTTGTTTCTTCTCGTGCGAGGATGAAGGCATTGATTTGTTCCCGGGTGGCAGACTGTCTAATCTCGAGTATGCAGACGATATTGTACTGCTAAGTGAAGATGCAGATAAGTTGCAAGTTTTTCTGGATAGTTCGCATACTAGTTTAGCTATGTTCGGTATGCGTTTTGCACCTTCAAAGTGTAAAATGTTACTACAAGACTGGATTGTCTCAGCCTCTATCTTCACTCTAACTGGAGAAGTAGTGGAGGACGTAGAGAAGTTTTGCTACCTCGGCATCTATATACCACCTGGCGGACGCATCACAGACGAAGTATCAGCGCGCACACAAAAGGGTCGGTTGGCATTTGCCAACTTGAGATATCTGTGGCGCCGTCGCGACATCTGTGAAGGGTCGAGCGTATGCTGCGGCAGTTCTGCTGTACGGCGCAAACTTGGTCATTAAGAAAACAGGACAAGGATAGACTGTCGGTGTTTGAATACCGCTGTCTACGCGGCATTGCACGAATCTGGTGGGGTAGCCGGATGAGCAATGCTGAGGCATGGGCAGAGTCTTGGGTATCCCCGGGCGCCCGCTGGAGCAAGTGGTCGACCTCTATAGATGACGTTGGTTGGGCATATGTTACGCATGTCACCAGATAGGTTGCCGCGGTGAGCGATGTTTGCCGAGGCAGGTAATGGGTGAAAGAAAGTCAAGGGTGGCCAAGCTGAGACCTAGCACGAGGGTATGAAAACCCTGACCAGGAGTCTGGGTCACGTGGGCCCAGTTAGGCTCCCTAGACGGGGACCTCGGGATGATCGTAACCCACTGTTAGAGACACTGAGTGTCGTAAACAGTGGCGTTCGTGCATCGTCAGTTTCTCTGCACAATTAGTACAATGAAATCCTAAATGTTCTGTGATCCTACTTTCAACCTTTCTCGTCTTTCCCTCCCATGTTCATTCAAATGTGCAACCAAAACCGGCGCACGATAGTGCATGGTTAATGGTTGTAGAAACTGAAACTGTAACCCATCCCGTGCAGATCGTTGAGTCTGAGGTGCACAGGTCATCATACCTCACAAGGTGCAGTCTCCTCGCGAACATGGATGGAGCAGTCAAATCGACGACTGTTGACTACACTTCCCAACTAGCTGCCAGGGTTTGAAAAGATATTACCTCTAAATAATTAGCTTCGTGAGTTCTGTGTAGTACTGAGGGACACAGCGGATATCAGCCGTTTTCCTCTGGGTACAGCCCTTGAACGACACACAAGCAGACCAGATATATGGTGTAATGGGGCGATGGCTGGACTGGGTGCGTGATGCCGCGAAGCATGCAAACTTATCGCCCCGATGGTTTACCACATTATCGTACGCTCCTCGTTGAATCAACGCACATCGAACTACCGTAAACCAGATGGCCACGCATGTATTTGCAAGCCGGGCAAGTGTCCAGCTAGCGGTAGACTTGAAATGGTACCGTTAATCCTCCTCATTCGAGTTCCTGGTCCATCTGTCATGACCTGCTCTCTCGTGAGTATAGGCTAGTAGCCATCACACCAAACATGCTATCGGATCATTTCGTTCCATGTACCATTTCCGATGTTCTCACAACCATAGAAAATCTAAGTCGATCGAAACCTTTATGGCCCATCTTTTGGATAGTAGACTTCACCGATAATACCCTATGGGATCAAAACGTACAAGCCTGTCTACCGTAGAAATATGCTTCGGTCGCAACTAAAATTAATACGTTGTCTACAGTGAATTTTATACAGCTACCACTAAACCATGATTATCAATAAACCGAGTCGGAAAAAGCGAAATTTGAGGCTTCTATTCGAGCATGGAATACAGGTTACGTTATCGTGGACTTGCCAAACGTAATTCCGCCTCGCTAAGTCAACTCAACATCCCGTGTTAGGCTAAGCACTGCAGTTGCCTTGACTGTCACGCAACACCAGTTACGTCAGAACTAACAATCGAGTTCTTATTTTCTCGTGCCTGGAAGGCGTCGCTGTCTTATTGAGCTGTTGGAACGCAGTCTCCAAAAATCCAAGACAACGATAGCCCCAAATTGCGTAACGAAAGAAGTGCTTCTGGTCGAGATAAAAGTGGATTTCGGCAAATGGGCATTGCTATACAAACTCCAAAGGAATTAAACAACCGGGATATCAGTGTCTCCAGAATGCAGAGGGTCTCAGGCCGTAGCCTTCTCCGTTTTCTCCTCCTCTTCTTCAGCTTGTCCGTTAGTTTCGACCTTTTCTCCGTCTGCTTTGGAAGGCATTTCCAAGTCTGGTAAATCTGAAGCAAAAAAATCAAAACTTGATCAAACTCAAACCGTTTTATCTGGAAATTGCTCAACGATGGAAATGGAAAACTACAGCGTTGACTTATCATCTATCTTGGTGGATATGTACTTCTTCGCCATTCCGACAATTCACACATTCGCAGTAAATTCAACATTGTTGGGGGCATCTACCTTTACCTCCAATAAAAAGAGCGCTGCCCTATGACACCTATAACTACCTGGCAGTATTCTTGTCACAAACAAATCATAAAACCTTCGCTTGTTTGATGTGTTTGACGCAGTTTTGGATCCAGACATACCGCGGATAGTACCAACTGCATACGAACGTGTTTTGCCTCTGGCAAATTTGTGAAAGTGAAACCTAATGAACTTGACACGAGAACCGAAATCGTAGGGTTGATGAGACAGAATTCGCAACGGCACGAAGAATGGAAAGCCACGTTTCCAAGTAATAATGGATGAAAAATCGTCCCACTGTGGTATTGCGTGACCAAAACTCCAACAGTACTATGGGGAACAAAGCCAACATACATTTCCTCCGATTTGGTAAAGGATGTTTGATAGGGAATGCTTGTGAATTAAAAAAAAACGCGTACGAGTACCTGGTCCTTGCAAGATTTTCGAACCTAAAAGGTAAGTTCAGATGGTTACGTAAACATGAACAGCCGTGAGTACTTCCATTTCATGGAAACTCTTGGTAGTTTCGCAGATAAACCTGACACGATCCATAAGAGGAATTTAAGCGACGTTCCTTATCTGTCCAAGGTTTTTGAGCGATCGACTATATATATGGATATCCCCCGATGCAGCCACTTACAGCGGGAATCCGCCAAAACAATCTGATGGTCGACATTGATAAAGCTCCAACCCTAATTTCTGCTGTGAGCAAACTTTTACCAGTAACACTTCCCAACAGCCTTGTGCGGATTGTGATTACTATTATTGTCCCAGACCGTAATCAATAGACAATACGGAGGACCTTCCAGAAAGATGAGCAATCATATTGACTCTTGCATACTTGCTGTTGCTATTCCTATGGAGCACATTTATTCCAGTTCAGAATAATGATGAATGAGTCGATTCGGGATCAAGTCCAAATTCTGGACACAGAAGTATTGGGGATCAGTCGAATCACCGCATTTAAGCAAAGAAAGGAAAGCACCGGGCCGAGAGCAGTTCTCAAACATCACTACCACACCCATCCGTAAAAGCTTCAAAAATGCAACGATCCTGTTGAATTCACAGGAACTTCATCCTCCAAGTGACATTCGGGACAGTATGCTAGTGTGCACAAAAGGCACCTGACAAATCACCAGGATGTGCATATTCAGAGTTTGGTACTTATATCTATGATGCCGTCCTCCTCAACATTAGAGAAATGGCGTGTACAAGACTAAGTCTGCTGAAATTTCAACAAGCTGCACACGAATATACTCAAGTCAGGTACCTCGGGAGCAGAACGGACGGGGGAAAAACTGTGGTCTTGTACAAATACAACTGCTCTACCATCAACATCGCATAGCGAGATAGTGAAGTGATTTTCGTTGATGCTTGCCAAGCTCAAGATGTACGCAAAACAAGCGTTATAGTTTTTTCTATTACACATCTGTGATGAACAGCAGACGAGGCGAACCCCATAGCCACGAGGACATGCTGTTCAGTGGTAGAAACCGTCAACCCAAGCCCCGAAACTTGGAGTGAGAAACACATAAGGCCCCGACAGGTTAGGCGTGATATTGAACCGGACGACAGCAGGGCTACTTGCCACCATTCATTGGAGCTTTATTGATGGGTATTGCCTGAATCGAACCACCAAGCAGAACAATAAGGGTTATCAACCCAAAGCATTAGTTTTGACAAAAATCGAACCGTAAAGCAGTGGGTAAGACGGAGCGGAGGCCATCAACTCAGATCAACTACTCCAAAAGCCTTTACCGACTGAGACGCCAACCTTAGTCAAACTTCCAACCTGGGGGACCAGGAAATTGACCTCTAACCATTGCCTATCTATGATTGGGTTTTTTGCTCAACAAAAGCCATCCTGTGCCTTATCGAGCGACAGCAGTTATTTCTATCTTTTAGCTATGCAAGCGTGATCAAAACTGCTAGCTGGGGATGGCAACCGATTCCCCACATATGTTCATCACTAAAGTTTAACTACTGGTCAAATGTGCGGAGAAAACTGAGTTTTCAATGAAACTCAAGGTCGGTCGTTCTCGTTAACAGATAACGGCTCTGAAATGGTTCACGCGTTCCCATCGTTCATCTCTTAGTCCGATCCGCGGGCGAGGGATAGGGATGAGAAGATTGGTGAAGTGGCAATCATCACGTGACGTTTGCCACGATAGGGATCTTAGTTGGCTTCCTGCGTTCTCCGTCTGCGCACAGGGAACAAGGGCTGCGGCTGAAAAACGCTGGTCCATATCTTGAGCGATAATCCGTGGGAGTGGTGCACTCCCCTAAGAACGTCAGAAAATATTTCCTGAAACCATCGTACTGCGTTTCATTGACCACGCACATTTTCGATTATCTCAACTTCACTGTTTCGCACTATGACACTGCTTGTCGCAGCGACATCCCCAAGACGGCATGAAGCTTGGCCCATCGAGCGAATTCGAACTCAACTTGTCAAAAACAATACACCCAAGCTTGTTGATGACCGCTACACCAACCGATGCTACATTTCACGTCCGGAGACAGAGGTGGGGTGATTCAGCAGCTCGGCAGATCGCTTACAACCGGCCTTCACAATGTACAAGTTTCTCCTCCCCTACCCAAAAACTCATCCCTATATACATAAAGCTGGTCTTCAGGTGAAGGCTCTTATTTCTCGCTGTTATTTTTCAAGTATTTGAAAAGGACCTTATTCAGACTTACTCAAAGGTGGTCATCATCTAGGGTACTTCTTACACCGGGCTTGACTGTGAGCAGCGTACCTAGAAACTGTCTACCCTAGCCGTCACCCGGTTTAATACCATACCCGATCTAGCAGGGACTTGTATTTCGCCAGTTGGAGTACCGCGGTTTGGGTTATCCAATTCCATCACTGAACAGCGAACTTCGCTGATTGCTGTTACACTCGCAATGCATACAAGGTCGGTGGCAATATGTAAGGTAGACTATTTTTATAGGTGAACCTTTAGTCACCACGGAGTATAAAATCGAACTCTGCATACATCCTGTTTCAAACATTCTGGAAAATAACTAATCCACAGCCCCTATGCGTAACTTAATTTGCTTTACTAATCCTGAAAAATCAGGACACGTAAATAGTGGAATAACCGAGTACCCGAGTTAACGAATAACTTCGATTTGATCTTGCGCCACTGCACGCCTGTTCTGGTGGAGCCATAGGCAGTTGGACCTCTTCATTTCTGTCTACCAGACCTTTTCATACCCTTTTAAATTGGGGAGAGTAACTTTCAGTACTTTAAAATAGTGAATACGGCCTAGTGCCCTCTGGAGCAGTATGCGATCACCCAAATGGATGTTTTGGTCTTTCGGACGGAATGGTCGACACTGAACGATGACAAATATTAACCACCAGGCAGACGATTATTGTCGGGACAAGGAAAATTATCGACGACTAGAATCGAGTGGATGGAGCAAGAAAGCAGTACAAAAATTGAAACTCTAAAGATGCAAACAGCAAGGCCCAGCACGTCCATTGGAACATTTCAAACCGGGTTGACCTTAAATAGCATACGCGAATTTACAGAACAGTGGAAGCTGACTGCGCCGAAGTGACTTAGAGCACCACATTGCTCACTTTTGTTCAAAAATGAAAAGATGCTGATAGGGAACGCTAATCTGAGTGACGATAATCCAAAACTAAGGAGCCAGAGTGCGAACAGGGCAGTCGGTTTAACGACACTGATTATGTTCCCCACTGGACCGACGTTTGATTATCCTAGTAGCAAACCAGCGTATGAAAAATTCCCTGCTGAGTAACTACTATGGCATAATAACAGGAGTAGTTACCTTCATCATCCGAGTCTACATCGGCGTCAGCATCATCACCGTAATCATTGAAGTTGGACATATCTGGGAACATGTTAGTGAAATTGTCCATCCCGCCCATTTCCGGTTCTGACTCATTTTCATCCACCCAACGATTGAAGTCAACCTTCAACCAAGGTTGCTTAGCCGAAGATGAAAGGAGCCGGGGCCAGAAGCCGTTCTCTTTCTTTTTGATATACATTACAATCTCACGGTCTGTGGACATTTGACGCGATTCCTGAAAGCCCATAAAATTGACAGCAAAGTAATACCTGAGGGACTACTTGACCATTGAACTCGAGGAGAACTTCATACTCGCGGCGTTTAGNAGGCGTTCCGGATTTTCCTCTGCAACCGGGTGTCATCGGTGACAATTTCACTTACCGAAAAAGCAAGGAGCCTTCTTTCAGTTCAAGCACTTTATCTTTTACATCACCCAACGAAATGGTAACGTATAGACAATCGGCTCTTTGCGCCCACAGGACTGGAGGATGAAGACTTGAGAACGATAATTGTGAAAGCAATTTAAAACTCACACAGCAGGTTGATCGCCTGACATTTCGAGCTGAGTTCACGCGCAGAGTAAAGCCCGCCCACGAGATTGTTCGACGAAAAAGGACTCACTTAAACAAATGTTTTTAGACCAATGACATTCAAATGAAGAAACTTAGAAACCCCAAATACAATGCTCCTGATTGTTGCTAGTTGTTATCGTTTGAAGGTAATAGCACATCAGTTCCTCAGCAGGTTGTTTTATTTGTACATATTTATAATGACATCCTGTCTTTATTCTCTGCTTATCAGTCCTCTATCAATCGAAAGGTACTTCATTATTTTAACAAGTGTACCTTACCGTTTTTCGCTTAATCGTGGATTGACTTGTCCCGGTGATTCACGCTTGTTCTATCCACGTGCAAACTCGCGTTGGTTTAATAAGTTGCGAACAGTGGTTTGGTAGGACGATTTCTTTTGAAGTCTTGAATTATTACATGAGTGCTAGGTTAAGCCCAATGGTCCCCGGTCTAAATGGTTTCCAAAGTTTCTTGTGATCCTGCGTCCCGTTTCATCGGGTCCGGTCGATGCCCCACAACGGCGGCCATTGCATTATTCGAGTGTATCCGATACCTGTTTGTCGAACAACATTATCTAGAAGTAGATAAATGAGGGAGAGGAATGCAGTATCTTGATGCAGTGCAACATATCGAAAACCTCCGGAAAAAGTTACAAAGCATGGTTTACACATTGGAGCGGAAAGCTGTTTACCGTTTAGGGATTAGACCAAAAAATAGTCTAATCTGTTTGAAAACGGATCATTTACTTTTTCTTGGGGGAGCTATACCAAACAGGAATGATCCTGTGAGGAAAGTAGCACTGTCGGACTAGTTTAATGCTGTGCCCAAGGACATTATCCATGGCAGTGCGCAAGAGGTCGTCAACCTTGTTAAACTTGAAGGAATTGCACAGTAGGAAGACGTCACCTCTAATTCGACGAGTTTTTAGAAATTTGGAATGCAATATCACGACCTACGACAGCGATCCCATCTCTAATTCTCCCGTGATTCTCGATCACCCGGTATGAATCAGGAAGAACAACCGGTTAGTCAAGGGAAATTATATTGTTCCCTGAAAGTACCGGAGTTTAGGCTGACTACGCTCGAGAGTATCTGAAAGCGAAAATGCTTTTCAAGCGAAGGTGTAGCACTGAATTCACGCACCGCTTAAAGTGAAGTTACTTCACCGGAGGTGGCAGTGACTTAAACAAAGATAAAAAACCTAGCTGAAGAAGCGGTCTCAGGATGTCGAAGATCCTGGCGGGATGTATGCTACAAAGAAGGATGCACGAGCGCGATGCTTCAAGCAACCAATGCCTGCAACCATGCGAAAGCATACATGCGGAACAGGCAGGTGGTGACAACTCTGGAGCATGTTATATTGTCGGTCTTAAGCCACTACATGTTTCAGGGGTAAATGTTCCGAAGGGGAAGACTTGTAAGGAGATGAGTGAATGGAGACCCGTGACCAAGGTTTGCCGTTCTCTGTTTTGCACGCTCTGATGAATTACGGTCGGTGACCAAGCGGTAGTGAGCTGTTTTGCTCACGTATTCCAAAAGTGATCGGATTTAAGTGCTGTAAAGAATTTGAAAGTCGTACCTACCTGTCCTGAGGAAAGAGCATTTTCCAAAAGTTGGGACATAAATGGTGGATTTACTAGATTTTGTTGCTGATAATAGAACGACCATGACCTTGTCAGCCAGAAAACAGGGGCCCTGTGATGTTCGACACCCGTCATGGCCGAGGAAGTGCTTACTCTAGACGTTCACCCAGAGAGACTTCGAAACATCATGCTGACTCATTTTTCGATGTTTATTGGAAGGTTTCAGTTCACTGACTAGTCACTAACCGCATCCGTTGCTGATTGAATAGCCACAAACTGGGTGCCCCAAATTTTCACTTCGTCAGCGTACATAGAGACGCTGACTTTGGTCCTAAGTGGAAGGTCATTATTAAATATAAGAGATGGAAGGGAATCAAGTGTAGTGACCATGATTGTACGAAGAAAAGGAGCAATCCACGAAGACGTTTTCCGTTCATGTTTTCTTCACAATCAACTCTGACTCGAACTGTGATATTTTCTTTGTTTTACTTCTGTTTGTCTCCACAATCAACTCTGACTCGAACTGTGATATTTTCTTTGTTTTACTTCTGTTTGTTTTACCAAGGACGGTTTTCCGCTCAGGCGTATATATAAGCTGGGTCCTGTTCAAACCCACGCTACACGCAACTGACTCCAACTGTGATATTTCTTTGTTTTACTTCTGTTTGTTTTACCGAGCACGGTTTTCAACTGTGATATTTTCTGTGTTTTACTTCTGTTTGTTTTACCGAGCACGGTTTTCCGCTCAGTAGATATAAGCTGGGTCCTGTTCAAACCCACGCAACACGTGTAACACGCTTTCGCTCTGCTACCGCTGGGTCTTGTTCAAACCCAGGCTACACGTGTGACACGCTTTCGCTCTGCTACTGCATTTGTTGCTTGTCCTTTGTTTTACTTCTGTTTGTTTTACCGAGCACGGTTTTCCGCTCAGGTGTATATATAAGTGTCCTGTTCAAACCCAGGCTACACGTGTGACACGCTACCGCTCTGCTACTGCATTTGTTCCTTGCTTTGTTTAGCGTCACCTTGGCACGTTTCGGTACTATCTAGTACCA
>UZAN01042993.1:0-15242 GCA_900618425.1 Echinostoma caproni
ATGGGAAAAGGTGTAGTGCTTACAAGTCTCGGAAAATTGGAGCAATACACGATTCAATAGTAACACCTCCGGAGAAATCAGTGTCACCAAAAAACACAATGATTAGCACTATTAGGATTAACAATTAATTCCTGAGGAAAATCTATTCCGAGTTGTGAAGCATTGTGGAAAAAATCCTTGTGAAATTCCGATGATATACGAACAATCAGGACGTAGCAGTATATTTTNTTTGGATCTAGTTGTATATATACAACTAGATCCAAATAGAAAAGGAGAAGAGCACAAACAAGCAGAGATATCAGAAGTTAGCGAGCTCCTCTAGAAGAGTTGGAAAACTGATTCTTAAACCGGATGTTTATCGTGGTCACGATGAGCATTGCCGGTTCGACGGGACGTAAGGGGCGATTCGGACGTGGGAACCAAACTCAAAGGGCATTTGGACACCGGCTCCGAATGGATTGTGGTCTTCGAAAACCGTCCTGATTTGTGAGCTAGGACTCGACTGACCGAGGACGGGTTAGCAAAACACTGTTTTACTTGGATCGATTCAATCGTTGCGATGATTCTTGAACCATGATTGGGTTCGGACACGTTTAGAATATAATATAATATAATGTATAACTTATGGTTACAAAGTTTAAGTGTCGTCAAAAGTATGAAAGGTTTTGGCAATGTAACCTAATATTGCTAGTTTTGATAAGATGTAAAACCTAGTTGCAGCGGAACTTATTTTCGTCAATGAATAAGGTGACTGTAAAGTTAATCAACTGTGGGCCGTAGTTGATTTTTTCATGACAAATACAAGAATGTGGTTGCATATCCTATTTTGGGTAAACAGTATAATTCAGTTGCTCGGTTCTGTCTCTGATGCGTTTAATAAGCATGATCAAACAAGCCAAATTTCGAAAAACTTCCCCACCCCTTCGCCAAATGAAAATGAAGGAATCAACGTACCGGAAAAAGTATACGCCGACCGAGGAGCTCAGCAAAGGTGCATCCCACACTCCAAATATCCACAGCGTATGAATAACGTGTGGCTTCCATGAGCAATTCTGGTGAACGGTAGTACTGAGTGACTACTTCTTGAGTGAGCAAAGCCTCCCCATACGGATCATCCATACGGGCTAAACCGAAATCACAAATCTGTTCGGTCATGGGATATGATCCCGGAAAAGGGTTCGGGTGAAACAAGTTAAACCGGAAAAGCGACGCAACGTAAACTGACAAGTAAACGGTGAAATCAATGCATCCACATAGAAATACGAACGAAATTAGAAGAAACACAAACTGTTTGCGAAAATAATGCAACAATCCATCGATCATATTGGAGACCATTCGGATTCATGTTATCATTCTGTTTTGATAAACAGTGTTCGGACAATTGCAACCAGTTTTGTTTTAAATAACCATTAACCATGCACTATTCTGTGGTGGTCTTGGTTACTGTCTTTTGGTTGCCTGCTTTCTTGACGGAGTAGAGAAAAGCGTGGAATGCTGAAAGCAGTATCAAGGTGAAAACAGAGAATTCGTGTAGACCGACGTTGCAAGAACACTGAGTAGACGCGCGAGTGCCATTATTGACAACATAACCATATCCTAGTCAAGATTACTTCGAATGGCATAAAATGATGACTTAATTAACTAGAATGAATTCCAGCAACGAACTTAATTGCGAATAAAACACTTAATAAACTAGCAACGGTTTTACTAAAATCCAGCACAGAACGGTCAACTGTGGTGAATTTGGATTGTGTTATTGTGAATGTCTGGAATGCAGCCAACACGTCCCGAAAGGTGCTTCAAAGACGTATTTCTAGTCTCATAAAGACAACTGATGTTGAATTATCACACAAAAAATCGTAAATCTTTGTGGAACCTTTCAAATATGCAAAATGGTCAACCGGTTATAAGTCTTCAATTGCGGTGTTTCACAATAGAGGCTTAGTGAATGGTTTTGGTAAAATGTAAGTGAACGTACAAAACGGGAGGATGGCAAGATAAACCATTAAAACTCTGCCATCACTGTGGAGAGCAGTTTTTCTGTGCTTGATTCTCTGGTGTTTCCACCAAACTCAGACTCAAGCTTTTTCATTTTTGTTACTTGATGTTACAATTGGTTTCATGAACTGTATACATTAACTTCGTAAAACATATAACGTTCTGTTGAAACGGAATACTCCGCACGTCTGAATCAAAAATGATGAACTGGTATATACATGTGTGTCTATAATTCACTTAGATCACACTCTGGTCGGTTGTTGTTTCAGTTGTACGACGTCTGAAAGTCAAGCAATCCAATTTCATATCATATAGTCGGTTTTGGTCGGATCGATAAGCCTGAACCACGCCAAATATATGGCCCCACGGTACTTGTGAGTACCTTGAACTCTGGTGGCTACTGCACTGCAACACCATTAGTTACCTTTGTTTAACACACATAATACGGAAATATGGTAACAGTTGTTATTTTATATTAAAAGATTGACTGGGAATAAATAATTGCTTTCAGAAATCCTAAGAATTTTTTCAGGAATTTTTTTTTTCTATGTCTCTGCATAAACAGTGTTCCAGATTCGACTGTTTAAGTTAGAGCTAGTTATGAAGAGCGGAGAGTAAGCACACGAGCGTCCCCGTTTGCACAGTTCTGTCTAAGTCCCTGATCGGAAGATGCAACACAATCGGCTCAACCAAGTTCAGTACAGTACAAGCACTATTACAAGAGAGATTCCGTGTATCGAAGTTGAACACATTTCCGATACTGTCACAAAACCATCCGGGATACTCTACGTGGGGTGTCCTCAGAATCGCAACCCTGGAACAACACGTGTTTGCCTCATACGGAAAAAGCACGACGAAACTCAGCGCTGACAACGTTCGGTTAGTTGCAGTCACACTTAAACAAGCCACATCATACGCACACAGGCACGCAATCACTGATCGGCGCTACACATATAGTACATGTGGTACACATGCGATAAAAATTTTTGATCTGCGTCTCGGGGAGAATGCTGTCAGATGAGCTGCCCTGTGTCAATCAGTGGCATCGTTCGAATCCACAAAGGTAACATACAATCATGGCAACGATTTACCAAAAGCCTGTTTGAGAAAGTACTCCTCGAGAAGCAGAGCAGAAGTTTCTGTCGAAACTGCTAAAGTGTATGAATGACACGAAGAGAGAGATATGGAATTGTGCATAGACCCCAAGAGTGGCAATAACCGCGAAAACGGTAGTATGCTTACGGGGAAAATTCGTCTCGTTGTTCAGAAACTATTCATTACTTCAGATTACCCGCAGCGATTGATATCTAGACAGATCATGTTGATACCGTAATGAGCCACGTTATTCTACCAAAACGAGATGGTGCATCCAGAGTTACGGTGCACGTAATTCGCACACATGTCATTAGTTTTTCTCCAACGTGCACGCGTTTTCAGTCGCGTACGTGCGTTTTGTGTGTGTGTGTGTGTGTGTGTGTGTGCATATTAGATGGTTGATTCGGGCATGATTCTTTCTAGTGCCAAAAATGAGTACTATATGTGATTCACACACACACATACACACACACACACACGCGGAATTCTGCTGACTCAGTATGCGTTTGCCGTAACTGTTGCGTGTGTGTCAGAAATCTCACACAATTTGCGCAAAAACAGCATCGACAACGGCGTGCCATCATCATTCACTCGGAATTCACGCATCACCAGTGGAACGTAGGTTTCCGATGCCAGGTGATCAGTCAGGTCTCTTTTTACAACAAATAACGAACTCCATACACCAGAGTGTAACTACAACTTGCAAACACTATCACTATAGATGCACGGTCTGTTGGACAGGACGGGAACCAAATTGAAATGAGTTGCGCGTCACACGGACTTTCTCTACGGTGGCTCATTACGTTAAACCTTGCTTGTTGTGTGCTCCAGTTTTATCTTAAATATTTCGGCATTTTGGAGAATGCCACTTGAATTGACTACAAAAGAACAGTTGTATTCGTTACAATTTCTCACGAACAGTTCTGAAGAACAACTTTGGAAAGAGGCTAATTTATGAGAATTTTTAGTTCAGACAACCTGATGTATTCTCGCTTGGTAGTGTTCAGTTAGAATAATCCTCAGAGCTATCGCATTTCTACACACCCACCTGCAGACTCCCTATGATCTATTCAAAATGCTTCACCATTGGTTCTACCTTGATAGCAAAAAGCGATTTGGCACAAGAAAGAGGCAGGAGAGACACGACCACATCGCGCACTCGAAAAAGAAGAATGCGTAGGTTGATCCACTGAAATCTTGGAGACATTCACGAGAATATTAAACAGCACGTTTCGTCACCGCCCAAATTTTATCCGTAAGTGTCAACCGGTTCGAGTTGTCCTCTTCAGACTGAAAGGGGATTCGACAGAATGGTAGCAACTATGTACCCTGTAACTTTTAAACCTATCCATAATGAACATTGATAATTACTGCAGCAATCGGTTATCCAATTGAAGTGACTCAAAGTTGTGTGCATAATAGGCTGACCAGGTTGGATTTGCAGATGTTCTCAACTGGGTAATCCACCGGAATTCCAATCTCCAGTATGCTGCCTATGAACCTCCTACATGGACTTGCTGGCTGGTGTTGACATTTAGGTGTTCAGTGGTGCACTAACACTGGACAAATGCTCTTTGAGTGACTAATGGACCATGCCACTCACAGTAATGTAAACGTTTTGCATCGATCGATGATCCATGCCAGTCAATGATCAATGGGGCCAACACACGATCGAAATCGCACCGAGGTGATTATCCGTGATATCTCAGGATATCAAAGATAGTAGATTGCATGTGTAACAATTTTGGAATTATTAACCTGAGGCTGTCGACGTTCATCATACTATGCTCTCGAAATCGGTTTTGATTAATCAGCAGATCGCCAAAATCATATTCGTAGTTTGTTAAAAAATACCTTGCACGCAAGGTTCCTTGTGTTCATGACCCGAATACGGACCTGTGGTTTTAACCTGTCGGAATATCAAGAGTGAATATACCGGATAAACAGAGGTGGATAATTTTTGCTTCGTTTCTATTCTTTTTACGAAATAAACTTCCTATGTGGATGCTTAAAACTTAGAATTTGTGTTTCAGTTTCATTCATGCAAAACATTCAAGCACTCGGAAAGAGTGATTGTCACGTAGTTCGTGACACCACTCAGGTTTTTGATCAACGATCTTTTCGCCACATGGAGGCAAAAGTGACTGAGTTCAAAATATGAAGGCGATATCGTCATGTCGGTCGGAATACTTTGATCCTGTGGTACTACAAATCAGCGCGCAGTTTGATCAGCAAGATGCTCACGTGTGCCGTTTATGACATCTTTCGATAACAACATTTATGCTATGATAGATGCAAATTACTCGATTTGCCGGGAAAAATGTTACCGTTTGGAGGTTGAATCTTTACCGTTTATGGGACTTATCTGATCGGGGTGTCTATCGCTTTTTAAAGGCCTTTGATTGTGATTTTATGCGCGTAAAAAAATTCACCTCTAAGGGTTCTCTATCTTTCGGAATATACATACACATTAGTTAATGTGAAGACTGCTATTATGGATGAGCTAGAATGCCAAAAAAGCAGTAGGAATACACTGTCTGATTATCAACCAAAAGGTAAGACGTCGCACCGAAACATGCCACTTTGATGATGAGAAATAAACAATAAATCACAAGACGAAGCAATGAATTCCCCCCCTCCCCCATTCAACCCGAATTTCTTTGTACCTCAAATTATACAGACAACACCGGTCTCAACAATAAGAGATCTAAGCGACCATGTTGCAACAACTGTCTTTAAGAGCTTAGCGGCGGGGTACAGATCACGTTTTCAGCGCCAACCCCGACTACTACCCCATTTCTGGACAATAGGATGCAGACAGACATCCATGGCCAAGCGTCACGTGACCAAGTCGAATCGCGCGCGCTTCGATCGCCTGTCCGAACGACTGTATGACTGACTGACGCTATCCCGTTTGTATATTGGCGCGGTGTTTCAATCGGCATTAGACACACAATCATGCGTTCATTAACATTTCGGACGAGCTGAGATCTGAAGTGTGTCTGGCTAGTCGGGGAAAAAAGGTTTACAAAAAAACGAGATAAATTTGTGACTGCCGGATATGAAAATATCAAAACCACACGTGAATAATTCGGGAATGGTTCTTTCTCCATCCTCGTTTCCCATCTACCGACGAGTTCACCAGCCTATTTACTGAAATATGCTGACGACATAGCCCCTTGCCAGGCCACTTCTGTGTCTGAGGGCTTTCTAAACTGTCCCGGTAATCTGTCCTATACTCGTTGATTTTTCGTTGGATTGGGACTGACCCTCAATTAGGCTAATTGCTTCGAATGCATTTTTACCCTCTTCGGTCCGGATATCCCCGTGAATCCTCGGTCATAAACACAGAACCTCTGACTAGAGTAATAATGCTGAGGTTGGGTGAAGACTTTTAGGTAATGGCGGTCGCCCATTGGAACAAGTGGTCGGCCTCCATAGATTGTGCCGGTTGCTGCATGTATTACGCATGTACCCGAATAGACTACCTCGGCTCGCGGTGTTTGCCGAGGCAGGTAATGGGTGGGAAAAGCCAAGGGTCGTCAAAATAAGATCTGACTTGAAGGTATGAAAATCCTGACCAGGAGACTGTCATACAGGTCACATTAGGTTCCCTGGATGAGGACATCGGGATCATTGCAATCAATAGTAAGAGACAATGAGTGAAATGGCTGATTGACGTAAACAGTGGCGCTCTTGCGTCTTCTCAATTTCTTTGCAACGTCAGTCCACTGAAATTCTCCATTTCCTCTTCGACTCTACTTCAACTTTCCAATCTTCCTTCTGCCCCTTTATCCAAATGGGCAACCGAGGAACAGCAACCACAACCGCGCACAAAAAGGCATGGTTATTGGTTGTACAAACTAAATTGGAGTAGATTCTGTGAAATATTTAGGTTACCATCGACACAAATTTTAAATGAACATCCCATATCTGCAACTGTGCAAAGAACCTCGTGAATCATCTTTTTAGCTTCGAAGACCCAGACGCTTCAAAGCCAATCAAAAATAGTTTCGCTTTGTGTTTATTAATGTGTTTTCCCTATTCTTCTTTGTTGTTCCCCCAGGGTTTCTGCCGGTTCACTTGAGAAAGAGTTAACAATTCTTCGTCACGGATTGTCGATTATCAGTCCAGTCGAGTCTTTTATGACCGTTCATGATCCATTCACCAAGTTGAGTGAACTATAATTGTCCGTATGCGAAAAATTTGCACAGGAAATCCTTTTTGACCCGACTCATGTTCTATATGGTGATCTATCCAAATGTCGCTCACAACTCAGCATGTTCTGGACATCGTTTCTCACCCTCTCGCATTGTTATCCACACCAATTCTATCGTTCTTTGTCTGGTTAGAATCTTTACAAGTCTAGTGAATTTCACAGAAACTTTCAAGCTAAAATGCCTTATTCGAACTATCTCGTTCTTCGCAATGAGATGATGCCTAAATCTGCCTGAAAGGCGAACATTTGGTCCTTACAAAAATCCCTGTAAATAAAATACACTACAAATGTCAGATTATTCTCGAACAACTTTTACAACAGCATAGCTGATAGCAACGATATTCAGAAAACTAACGTTCTGATTCTGTTCACCATTGCCAGAAAATATCAATAAATGAAGAGAGTAAAATGATTTTACGAAGAAAAAGCGAATACAATGCCTCGTGTTGGTTGTCAGGTTCAGTAACTGACCTTTAGAAGACAATTGGAGTTGACCAGCATGTTGCCTGGTTTGATATCGCGATGAATGATGCGCGCTGAATGCAAATATTTTAAACCTGGGAGGAGGAAAGAAAATCGAAGAGAAATACAATCAGAGGGTGTAGCATTGGAAAAATCTATAAAGCACAGAATCATAAAGCACGCACAGATTGTTTATTTTTTTCTTTTCGCTAAAAGTGAGATGCATGCATCAAACCGCAAAACATGAGTCGAGACCGGACTGAGCTAAGCGTGTCAATTGACCCGATGATATACGCCCTTCGTAATCTGATTGTGAGTACGGTGAGGAGAGGGGAGGGCAGGGGGGCTCGTTCAACCACAGTTTGGAGTGTGCGTGATTCGTCCGACGGATCGACAATCGACAAAATGAATGTGGACCAAACGAGCGGGTTACCAACATCTGGTCGCTCCAACGAATCGTTCGACTATCGATCGTGACGAATAACAACATGCAGTTCAAAGTTCATGGTGTGGGGACGCATACCACGAACGTAACGGAAAACACGGCACCATATGAAACAACTTCATGTATCGTTAGATTATCGAGTGGTTAAAACTTGGCTACAGAGCCAAATAGGTCCTAGGGTACACTGACACCGAAAGTGGCAAACCGAAATTTTGCAAAAAGAACTGCGAATCGTTCGTGAAAAGGTCAATAGATAAGATTGATTAACCGAGGTGAACACAGTCAAGTCATGGACGGAGCACAAATTGTCGATGATAACCGAAAATACTGTTTCGTCAGTAGCGCAAATTCTCTTAACATTGTACGTCGATTTTCGTGAGATCAGTTTTTCAGCTTATACATAAATTAATCTGGCATTTCCGTGCAGCGGTCCTGGCTATCCATCTCCATGAAGCAGTGGCAGAAAATAGGAAGATAAGGAAGTCATATTGGTCAAGGTTGTGAAGAAATTGAATGAATGCACGTGTGTCAGACGTCATGAAGCTATCGTCGTAATACTCTCAGGGTATCTAAAACTCGATAACACTGATCCCGAGATCCCTAACCACGAAGCCTAACGCGACCTATATGACCGAGTCCCCAGGTTAAGGCTTTCATCCCCTCATGCTAAGTCTTAGGTGGACTACCCTAATGTTCTTCTCCACACACCCGAATTTCCTCGCACGTGCAGGAAGCCAATCAGGTTGCACAGGTAACACATGTCTAACCAACGTAATCTTTGGAAGTTAAGCACTTGCTCCGGTTAGTGACAAATATAGCAATGTGCGAACACCGATGGTCTGTCTTCGTCCTGTTACGGTAAAGTCTTTGTCCCATATACCAGCACCGATCGAACTGCAGCAGCGTAGGGTAGATCATTCAAGGACAGTCGAATGTCGCGGGTGTCTCAGAGTTGTCTTGTAGTGGCAAACGCTAACCGAGCCTAGGTAGTGAAAACTATGTACTTTCTCTACTACTTCCCCAGTTAAAATGAGATTGGGAGATGGGGCAACCCGGTCCTGCAACAATATTTTACACTTTGAAGGTTCAAAATGTATACCAAACACGACAACACTATCAAGCAAATTATGCAGATACGCTTGCAACTTACCTGGATTTTCACATAGCAGTGCAATATTGTCCGTACATTCAAGACCAGACAAGTTGCTACCTCCATCACGACGAAACTGAGTGATATGCCTGAGTGTCGCTAACAGTGGCGGTCGTGCAACTTTTCGATTTCTTTGCAACCTTAGTCTACTGGAATTCTCCATTTTCTATTCGACTCTACTTTCAACCTTCTAATCTATCTTCTGACCCTTCATTCGAACGGGCAGCCAAAAGACAACAATCCAAACCGGGCATACGAAAGCGCATAGCTGATGGTTGTATAAACTGAAACCGAAATGAATTCGCCACCCGGTAGTGTATTGATGCCACTGTCCTCGGAGGAGGACAAGGCCGTTTCCAGAATATATGTTATAAAGTTGATTAGGAAAGAAGAGATGGCAACGTTTTCCGTGGGTCACTCGGATGATTAAGAGGCGTAGGCTAAGAATTCGCTTTTGGTGTTAGTATAAAGTAAGCGTAAATGAAAAAAAACTTGTTTGATACACCATTGGACGAGAGGCAGCGTCGGAGTAAAGAGCAAGGGACCGAGTGTAAGGCCTATTTTCGTTCAAGGTAGATAGAAATGGTGAATCTAAAGAAAGAATGCCCTTGCTCCGGAATTTGGCAAAGAGCAAAGATAAGGGAGATGCAACCTCGACCAGGTATAAAACCAATCCGGTTCTACTGTGGGGAAGCTTAGAGACAATGTTGGTCAAACTAATTCACGAAATATGCCCATTGATTAAGAACACAACGTAGGCGAACATGTTTTCGATGAATTCCTTTTCCAGCCTTTACAATCACAGTTATACGACACAACTTCAGTGGGATCAAGTAGATGGGTGAATAATTCAGGTGCGAGGTAGTGAGCCCGAGAGAACTCGAACTGATACGCTATTTGGATTACGTAACCAAACTTCATTATGTTACATCAGGGTCATGTGAACAAGCGATTTTCTCTTCCCTCGGCCAAAGGAGTTTGAGAGCTTGGATCAATTTTTGCTGTGCACACAGTTCTGGCTTCATGAGTCACAGTCGCTAACGTTCGAAACCGTAGAGTTTTCGAGGGGTGTGGTGAGACTTGATAAATGATTGTGAATACCGACCGTATATTAACCAAGAGTGCCGTCTCTACCAACTCCAAACAGCGTATCAATTTGAGTTCTCTCTGACTCACTACCACACACCTGAATTATTTACCCATTGATTTGACCCTGTTGAAATCGTTTCATACAGGCGTGATTGTAAAGGCTTGAAAAGGATTTCACCGGAAACATGTTCGCCTACATTGTGTGTTTTGAAACCAATTCCTCGGTGGTTATCACCACAGAACTCATAGCCTTTTTTGTAAATCTTTAGGATGACGGATTTATACAATTCTGTCAGAACTTGGTCACTTTCCCATATTGAACTTGGGATTCTCGTCAACTCTAAGACCGATGGAGAAAACCCATCCAGGTCAGAGACCTTATTTCCTGCAAACGCTTCATTTTGCAGGTCTGATATCGACCGGCAGTTGCTACGACTTGAGGCAGGATTTGGTAAACCTGATGTCAATGAAGACATGCTGATTTGTGCCTTACAATACTCTGCCCAAGAGGGCTTTATTATATGTCGGTTTGTACGCTGTCAAACTCTTTAATGACTTCAATTAGGCTCACGTTATGTGAACCCACAATCCTGCTTAGACGGAGAAAATCGTGACTGTTACCAATAAACGAAACCTTCTCCGTCTGTTTTCATTTTGCTGCCCACCAATTCTCGCGATTATTGCTGAGGCACTTGATGATCTGGCGTTGAAGAGGATTTGTGCGTAGCCATAATTAGCATGAGGAGAAGACGCATCGTTTGGGCACAGATCGTGTGCCGTCGTGGTTTCCATCGGCAATTGAAAAGCTTCGTTGATTAGCTTCCAGTGTTCACGGAGTCGTTCGACAAATGGTTTTGTGAAATATTGCAAACAGCAACAGCTTCCCCCAAAAAGCAACAGACACGGTTCAAGGTGGAGGTGAACTAATGATAGGCAACTTCGGAGAAAGACAAACAACCATTCCACAACCGTTCCTACAAGTCTGAATCATCATGATCATTGTTATTATCCGCAACACGACTAACGTGAATCAACCTTGCTTGGCCTATCGTGTCCTTTGATCTCTGTTCAGACGACGATATGGGAGATAGCGGGTCGGGACTTTTCAAAGAAGAAGTTACACGTCTGGTGGTCGGAGCCGCGAAAAACAATAACAACCCAGACGGATGTCAATTATAGACTAACACAAATAGACGTGCGGACGGAGTTCAAAAAGAATAGACCACACTCCCAACCACCCCAGGTAGACTTCACTTAACTCTCTGTTTAGTTAGTACGTTCTACCGGATCACACGGAAACAGTTTTGTTTCTGTGCGGTTATAGATGGACGGGACAGAATGAGAAAGGAAATTCTGTGATCCGGTGAAAAGCCAAAAGTAAAAGACGTGATTGAGTGTGTGTGTAACAAGATACAAAAAGTGGCGTATCACACTGATGGAAATTTGATCTGCTGCAGATTCGATAATTCGAAGTACAGGCAAGTCGGACATACTGTAGACTGAGGAATTAAAATAACCAAGTCTGTGCGCGACTGGGATGAGCGCAGATCGTCAAACTTGTCACAATCAAATGTGGCAACTTGTCGTATCGTTTGAATCTATACTCAGTATCGATTATAAATCAAACATAAACACCATGGGACCACATTTGTATTGCAGTCGAAAGCGGTCTCCGATTGATTTGTTCAATGATGCATCTAAGTGATTAGAATTTTCCAAAAAGGGCTCGAGCACAAAAGAAAACTCACTGTCGCACAGTGCCCACACTGGTACGATCATGAGATGGTATCGCATTTAAAAAGCAACTTTGAGTTGCGGATTTTTTTGGGCGGAGGGGGGTGGGTGGGCACCAGACATACTATTCCTTAGGTAACGAACGAAGAACAGTGAACCATATACACAATCCAGAGGTGTCATTTGTGATGATACTGGTAAAGAATGATAACGGAACAGTGTGATGCTCCCATGGAACTTACCGCGAAGAATTTGATAGACAAAAATTTTCACATGGTCCAATGAAAGAGGTTGAGGAGAGACGATAATTTTGTGCAAATCCGTTTGCATCAGTTCGAACAAAAAGCATCTGAATTCGCACGAGACGGTTAAGGAAGTGCAATTATACAGGGAAAAGTAGTGAGCTGCAAACCGGAGTTGAGATCAGGACATGCTCTGCTTATAGTCGAACTAGTGAGTCAAGTGGGTAGTATGCTTGCGTTCTACCTGTGAGGTCCCGGGTTCGATTATACCAGTTGGGTCAATGGATTCACCCTGTTCGGATGAGACTCAACCAGGTTGAAATAGTTGTGTACAGTGCTTTCCAGCTCACGCTTCATTCACACCAGTTCATTATATAACTTGCCAAATTTGAGGATTTAGAATGCTCATACGAAGCGAATAAGGTAGTCCCACGAACCACCGAAAAGTAGAATGGGAAAGTCAGTAGCTGAGTTACCGCAAACCATATGCATGTGAAGCTGCTATTGTCTATTTGTAGGGTATTTGTGCAACTCGAAAATACCTACTGATTGTGAAGAATCATTGACAATGATAGAAAGGAAGTAAGTTAGTTCGACAGACTATCAGCGAGAACGATAAGCAGAAATTGATTGGCCGCATATTTAGTTTAAACAAATCAACTAAAACAACCGACAACTGGTGTAATTGCAGTTCCCCCCCCCCTCTGGGTGAGCATGCTAGCACAACAACTAAAACTGAAACATGCCTAGCCGCGGTTAGATTTCTAAACTGCGGTAGTAAGAATGCGCAAGCAATTCAAAACAGAACATCCGGAGCGTGTCTCACCCACGAACACACACACACACGAACACACATTATGCGTGCGTGTGAACAAAGGCGAAACGGGCTGCTGACATGACCGGACGATGACCTCACGTTTTTCGCAGCTGGCCGGGGTCAACTCCATATCACCACCGCGCCAGGCGAACTGTGCAAACGCGACCTGAAGCACGAATGCGAAAGGACAGCTGCTAGTCCCTCTCTCTCTCTCTCTCGCTCTGGCACTCCGACCGGTATGACTCACGCAAGGCCTAGCTGCACAAGCACATCTCGACTGGGTGTGGTCGAAAACTGACCAATGGAAAAAGGATACATTTCGTCGAAGTTCATAAAACGTTCCGTTTTGACCACATCAATCAGATTGACGATCTATAAATGTAAGGGCAAAAAACAATCGAGCTGAAATGTGTGCGTGAGAAACAGATGCATCAGCAAATAGAAATGATGACACCTAATAGCACAAAGGTTTCGAAAACTGTCAAGACTAACGTATTTGCGTAAACAGTCGAATGATACTGGCTGACGCGGACGACTCTTCATTCGCAGTTTCATCTATTTTCTTTGTAGTCGCATAGAATGCAACAGAACAGATTCCACGCTGGTTCATGCACACACTAAGGATTCGATCGATCGATGGGGGTTCAGGTGGCTGTCCGAAGCGATCAATAATATCATCTTACAGTGTAGGACGATCAACCACCGCTTGAATGCTAGCAGTTGGAGCCGGAACAGGCGAGAGAGGGCTACTCAGTGCCATCTGATAGCGTGACGAAGCAAATAAATCCAGCGTGCTCACCCTTTCACCTAGTTCGAATCTCACTGTACTCGACGAAAACGGAGAGCTGGCAAAATTGAAGATGACACTCAGTTTCGGTATGTGTGCTCACTCACTGTGTCTACCAGTAATAACACCTACTATTCTATGTTAAACGGTTTGTTCTATGATAAATTTTCAGAATGTCGGTTTGGGCTCGTTGTCTTTGTCTCAGCCCATGGATACGACCGTGTTCCGTTGGGTTACGAATAGGCTTTGGGACCAGACTAGTCACCGGGACTATCTCCCTCCCAGATAACGGGATGGTGATAGGTGTTTGGGACGGTATTCGAAACACATGAACCGTTACATTAGTTAACAGCTCATAACAAATATACCGCCCCAATGCACTGAAGTTCGCATCATGTTTTCCACGGGTTGGAGCACATCCGAGAAACGTAACATCCTTGGTACCATAGTGTATAACAAGTTTGAGACACAGACATGTATATATAAGCATATTATTCAACCAATTCAGTTATTCGCGTTGTGACATTCCCATTTCTCCATTTGGCCACCACTCACCACTCCACCACCACCACCACTCAGCAGATCAGGAACCAGACCTAACTGATAGCACAATGTGGACATTGGCAGGGGAACAGTAAAATTCTGGCACGGGACTTCAGTAGAACCATACTAGTCCAGGATAATTTTTTTCAAACTAGCAACAGGACATGGAGCATAGCACAACAGAGCATTAGATTAGCCGATATGCGACCATCTAAACAGGGATGAACCACAAGCAGAAAAGTTCTGAGCCGATTACCTCTGAAAACTGAGAAAAGTTCCATACCTAGCGGGGTCTAGTGTGGTCCACAACTCCAAGTACCGAGGTTTAGGCTACCGGTTTCTGCCACTGAACACCACGTTCTCATGACTATGGGTTTTACCCCGTCCGCTGTTCACACTAAGGTAATGTAATAGAAAAAGCAGTAAGATACCAGCAACCCAACTCCTTCGAAGAGGTGCACACTCATCACATTGAAGAGATGAAGTCAATTAAACGACTGTGGTTATCTTAATAACACAACATTGGATCTCATCCACGACGGTGCCAGGGCTTGAAATACCAACAGAGAAAAATGCAGCAACATTAGACCTGAATTCATTACGATAATCGGATAGTCGTTCTCTAACAGAAGTAATCGCTCTACACCGCCTCCGATGGCTT
>UZAN01042994.1:9869-21165 GCA_900618425.1 Echinostoma caproni
GACCTTGAAATCTGTGATCCTGGGGAGTTAGTAACTAAGAAATATCACTCAATGGATCCTTTTATCTGAAGCAAGTGGAATATGAGCCTGTTCAGTTCTCTTTTGAACACAGCTACACCTTTTCCCATCAGGTTTTAGCCAAAACCCGCAGTCCTTTAGCCTCGACCAGTAATCCTTCAGCCAAAACCCACAATCTCCCTGCCTTAACCTACATTCCTTTATCCAAAACCCGCAATGCTTTAGCCAAAACCCGTTGCATTAACAAGTGAACTCTGTTCATCAGAAGGGGATACAAAAACCTGCTGAGGATAACAAACCCTCATAACTATCATCAGTTTATTAACAATGCAACGTAAGTTATAATTACCACGGTTGAGGCTAAATTATTACCGGTTTTTGTCTATAGCTTCTTGAGACACGGTGTTCTAAAAGGGTCTTTTGTGAACAGTGTTTATTATCCTCGACCTTTTAATGTATCCATATGTCAAAAACAGAGTTCCCCTTAAGTGAATATACGAAACGGTAAGCATATACCTTTTGATTTATTTTAGGGCGTGTGAATGCAAAATAATGTACCGTTTGAGTTACGCTTGAGATTTTTACTCTTACGAGTATCGCATGTTATACAGAAACACTAGAGCCGTAAGAGATGTGTCAAGTGATTTGACGATACGGGCACATCGGTTAAAGCTTCTCCAATCAACATGTGCTGCAGCATGCGACCCCCACACCTTAATTCTTGACCAAGCTTTGCAACATCAACATTTATAGAAAATAATTTTTTTCAACATTCGCTGACTTCAGAATATTCCTAAACTTTTTGATCTGACTCGTCTACTGCAGTGTGACTAAAGTTTGTGCGTTGAGGCTAAATGATTACGGTTTTTGGCTAAAGGAATGTAGATCAAGGCTAAAGAATTCTGGGTTTTGGCTAAAGGATTGCGAGTTTTGGCTAAAGCTTGATGGGAAACGATGTAGATTTTCAATCAATCGGGGTTGTGGCCCTGCAATTGTATTTATACTCCTCCAGGAATGATATCGCTCAGAATTCATTACTCAGGGTTCCACGTATTTTATACCGAATAAGTGGATTAGATTACGGTACACCTTATTGGAGTTACCCATTTATTGCCCAACTCCAGTCGGGTTTAATGTTTTTCCTACCTCTGTGCAACTTTTAGGCTTGGTATCTTATTCAAACCTGATGGACACTCTAGTTTATCCGCCGCCACATACTTTGGGTTTACGACTGCCCATCTCTAGACGGTCGTACAATCAGAACTCACCGGTTTCCCCAGAACCTGATCCTATCCTGGAGGACACACCCGACCTACCTGATGAACGAGATATCGATTATTCCGTTGTACCTCCAGATGTTGGTCTTAATGTGCTGTTGAATGAAGTTGGGTGTGAGATTTCTGCACCCGATACTCCATCGAAGTTCGCAAAGCGTGCTCTTTGCTCGTTCTCTTCAAATTCGTAAGTTCCATGCACCTTTTATTTACTCCTCGTAGCACGCCAACAGAGGAGGATTTGGACGATTATCCTTTTCACGTTGTATCATACGGTGAAAATAGTAGCTGTTTTGGTCTACCTTACAATGTAAGTGTTCTCTGTTTTTGAATACTGATACTGCTCGACCCATTTCAGGATCATAACTATGCTTTGGTCGAGTTACATTGTAAATCAGGAGGGTCGAACAACGCCTCTAGCACTATTTCATCCAATGCAGAACACGAAGATCGTTTAGCTCTGCTGGCCAAACTCGCCTTAGCCAAGGATGATAAACAGTGTCCAAAGTCCGCTATTTATGCACATAAATGTTCCGGGTCTTTTAATCCCGAGTTGAGTCGATTTCAACCAGATCCTTCCAATTTGGTTTCCGTATCGACATCGGACTTCACTCAGCTATCTCCTCGAGTGCTGACCGGAAAATCCGCGACAGAAGCGTTTGCGTTGGCCAATGGTTTACACACTTCATCCGCAGCCCTGGGGTCAGATGGCCGCACTCTTTCAGGCGGTACTGGCCGCGCACTGGTGCTTCCAGCTATTGCATCTGTGTCTACTGTTGCTTCGTCTTCATTAACAAGCGCAAACACTACCCTTCCATCCAACGCACCCTTACAGGTCCATCGGGTTACTTCTTCCCTTACACCGCATGTTGTACTGCGGACAGGCCTGCCAGCCTTGCAGATTAGCACTACTGTCCCACGTGCCACATACCCAACCGAATCTCCCGGAATCATCAGATGCGCTTGTGGCTATACGCACACCGATGGTTGTGTGGTCCAATGTGAAAAATGTTGGTGAGTAGTTTTTTCGGGTTTCATTTCTTTAATTGTTGTAACGTACATACAAAGGTGGTTAGACCTGTTTCTTTGTTCTGTGCTTGATATCTTTATGCTGCTCACTTCAGTTTATGTTCATCAGCATCGAGACAGTTAGTCGATATTGAACATAAAATAACCACTCTTAAGAGTATAAATTATTCACGCGCCGTTCTGTCCAGTAATTCCTATCCGCCATTAATTAGCGCTAACGTGCAAAACCGAGGCAATACTTACACCGTATTTTCGCAGGCCTTATGTTACCTACTTTTTCATCGGAGTTCACTTTGGTGGTGGAAACTGTTCCTTTTTTATCATTGCCAGGGTTATTTTTAGTTGATAAGTTCCTGTACTTTCACTCGGCAGGTTTGTTAAGCGTTAAGGGGTGGACAGAAAATAGAGAGTCGGAAATAGCACCAGGGTAAGGATAAAAGGAGCACTTGAACAATTTACGCTTGAATCGAATGGATGCACTGTTTGCGACACTCACTCCTAGCTTTCTCTAATCGCGGATTTGACTACCACGAAAATTCCCATCCAGAACGAACGTTTCGACCGAGTCCTCTGGTCAGCGCTTTCATCCCCTCATTTCAGGCCTTAGTTTTACCACCCTTTTTAAACTTTTATTTTACTTCCCTTTATTGGATGCATAATGATACAATTTTCCACCTACTAACTGCCCCTTTTTTGTTATCGTTCTGATGTTGGCACGATGCTTGTCCCCAAGCCGGTGATATATATATATATATATATAGCACTTCGGGGAAATCTATCCGATGTCATGTAATATACCGCAGTTATCATAATCCATGAGGAAAAATCACTTTCGTTAGTGTGCGACCGGGATTAAATACATTCGGCACGTAACCAAAATGTGAAAAAAGATCTGTAGAATGTGTTCATAGGTTGTGGGCATGTTATTTCCCGGTTTGTGGAAACAGTAATAGTCACTAGTGATTTTGGGTCCTGTGTCGGCCCTGGAGCAAGGGGCTAGAGGGGTTTGACTAACTTGGCATGCATAAGTTTGGGGTTACCTTGTAAACGATTTCAAACGCATCTTCCTTTACCTGGTGTTCTGTATCCACTAGATGCGCCGTAATGTCACTCGTTATAATTCTAATACTGTCCCCGTCCTTAACCAGCCCTTGATTCTTTGTGGAACTTGCCTAATCGTCTTACCCGTGTAGCTTGTCGAACCTGAGTAAACAGAAGAATGAAGAGAAGATCAGCAATTTATCTTAAAAAAACAATGAAAACATGGATCGGTTTGTGGAATGCATATGCAAACAAATCACGGGAAATGTTCGAGCAATCATCTTATCAAGGCGTCCCATTAATAAATTACACCTACGGTCGCCTTTGAACTGGTGACTTATGTAGAGTTGCGTTGACTGTTGTTACCGTTTGTCTTCGGTTCTTTCAGGTAGGTGAATACATGAATCTTGTTCACTCTCACCAGCAGTACGAATTTCTCTATCTAACTGAGTCAAACCCAAAACCTCAGGTAGGATGCGCTCGCTATCACCGGTGTGCTTTGGACCATAAGGTCGGAGGTTCGAAACCTGCAGGTAGCCTGGCTGCCGTTCGGGTCAATACGACACCTAACAAACGGTGTTCATCAATTCCAACCAGACATGAAAAAGGGTTACAGAAAATACATGGAGGAATCCAATAATCTCAATGTAGGCTTTGTTTTTCTGTGGATCATTTTGTTTTACACACGAGAGATTCGGATAAGGTGAATGCTTTCCTCTTTAACATGACTACATCAAGCATGTTTTACACTTTTGAAGTACGAAAGCTGTTGAGTTTATGTGCCGACCCCTTTTATTGTACAGATAAAGTGATTTGCAGTAAGAGGGGTAAACAGCTTATCCGAAGACACTGTCCGAAGGCAGATACTGAGGAAAATGTTCATTCTAGGTACAGTTTCATTCGAAGGAATGCATTTTGTAAGCGGAAGAAAAGAGGGTCAAAGAGGGTGTGTGTCAAAACCCCTGCTAGCTTACGTAATGCATGAGGGTGTTTAACCAACCTGCTTACTTTGTGTACTATCAGTTGTGTATTACATGATAATAACATTTCAGATCAATTGTCAGATAAATGTAATTTTGTATGGTTGATACCCTAGTTCCTATTCACGGATTTGAGAAGAATAAGATTTTTCAAAAGCCAGAAGTGATCAGTTTGCTTCTACCTCTTTCCGTTCTTAAATCACTCCTCTATCCAAAGGTGAAACAGTTTTTCAGTTTTCGAAATTTTGCTTTGCACGTTTTGTCTCTTTAGCTCCTGGCTGCATGCGGACTGTGTTACCCCGGCGAACGGAGCAGCGATTCCATCACCCTACGTTTGTGACCGTTGTGTTGTCACGCGACCACCGCCTTCCGCTACGGTCACCATCCAACGGCATCAGCTTTCTAATTTTTCCGGTTCTGGAACCAACGGAAGCACCAGTATTCGTGTCTCCCGTACTACTGCACTGGGTACAGGCAGCGCATCCGGTCGTATCTTTGTTACACCAGCTGCGAACTCGACCAATGCTCGCCAGCTTCATCTATGCCTTCCTAATCGAACACATCAGGTTGCTCCTGTGTCTCGCCCAGAAGTCCAAGTTTTGTCTAACACAACTCAACTGAACACTGGCACCGCTCGTTACATCAGTTTGGTTACGCAATCCACACCTTGTATAACCCAGTCGCAGCCACTTCGCAGCTCGAAGCGCAAACAAGACTTGCTCACACGTAAGCTGATATTGTGAACTCTACTCTCCCGTGGTCGTGCATTTTATGGTTACTCAAATCGTCCTTTATATTTACTTCACCCATTTGTTGGCGTTACTATGACAAGAAAATTAAACTATTGATTTTAACGGAGCTTCAAGGTTTTCATGTCAACAAGAGTCATAGCTGTATTTAAAAATCGCTCAATAATGGATTGTGTATACATTAAAATCATGATTGTCTCTGCCAGATCCCGTTGTAACGATCGTTTCCTCACCAAAGACTTCCGATTGATATCCTACTACTATACATTTTTCTTGTTTTTTGCTAGTACTCCTGCATCGTTCTGCACAGTGTTATTGCTGTTTGATATTCCTGCACTTTTTACCTGAGGAATGTTTCTTTGCTTTTTAAATTTATGTAGTTATTCGATTCACACAGGACTGTTTATGCACTTTGCCGTGTATCATGCTCCCAGAATCACAAAAACGTTCACTTATTTCCTGTTTTTACCCCTTACTTCAGTCACTGGAAGTTCCAATGCGGGGTTGGAATGCATGACCAGCTCTGTGTCTGGTAGTGGTGGTTCCGCTGAACTGTTGGAGACCCAAACTTCGGAGGTTCACACAACCGTGTCCACGGACTCACTGTCCACCGCGTCACCTCTGGGAACCGTCGTTGCTAAAAACGTTTACACATCTACGCCAGAAGTGACAGGATCTATGGCAAAAATGGCTGGCAGTTCGCTGCATCGTTTATTGATGCAATGCCCGGACCAACAACAGCAACAGCATTTACAACAATCGCCACATCAATCTCAGCAGCAACAACAACAGTCTTATCAGCGACGCAGCCTGTTACAGAACGGCTCTGAAGAGCTGCGCGCAGATGGATCTTCTCCATCCTCTACTTTGTCCTCCGATTCAATTCGCTCGCCTCCGTTAGAAGGATACGAAGAAGCATCAGACCTGCGTATGAGCGATCGTCTTTTTGACAAACTTGACGGTTTAGTTTCGCCAACAGCGCCACCCAATGCACTAAGTGAGATGAGCACGTTTTCAGTCGATGATCTTCCACCCCGACTGTCCGCAATGCATCGGTGTCAAGTGGTGTGTTTTGAGTTCAATCGCAAGGTAGGTCTGTGCAACCTTCCCTTAGTTTTACCAATATATATCACTGCACGAAAACTCGAGCATTGCATTCCAATATCTGGAGGTAATAGCAATTGTGTTATCTTGCATACCAGTGGAACTTACCCTATCTTATCGCATGTCGTGGTAGGGTTCCAATGTTAGGTTTTTAACAACCTTATCGGTGCTACCAGTTGTACGTATTTCATACAGCCGTTGACCTGACCCTTGAGTTGCTGTCCATCGGCAACCTACGGAATGAATGATAACCCTTTGATTGGCCGCTTCCCCCTTCCCGAAATTGCTTCATTGTGTGTCCAATAAAAGGAAGTAAAAATGAAATAGAAAAAAAGAAAAAAATTGGGATTTGACAAATAATTCATTTTACGAGTCATTGCGGTTAACGGAAGCGTCAACAGCTAACTCCGGGTATTTAGTAATGCACTGTTCTCTACGGTGTCTTGACCTTCCTCATAATCTTTATTTTAATCCCATTACTCGTGCCAAATCATGCGACGAAAAATTTGACCCATACAACGTCTAAACTTCTATTTTGGTACTCTGCTGTGCAGCTTTTGTAGCCCCTGAAAGATTTTCGGAGAGGATTAATCTGTTAGACGATATGCCCGAGGGTTTGTGCTGTGAACAGCCAACCCTGTTAACTTCTTGCTTCATGCCAAGCTCATCGGGTCCTGTCGATTAGATCATAGGGAGTGAAGCATGAACTCAAACCATTAATTGTATCTTCCACCACTGACGTGCCAGCCAAGAACTATTATCATCTATTCTCCCTTCGATGACTGTCATAAAATTTCTAACCAAAGAATTGCCCAAGGTTGTGGCGTGCGATACTCATTCACTTTCGCCCCTGACTATCCAACATGCGTTATATTGTTTCATCATTTTTTCCCATGGAAACCACACGAAATAGTCGATCATTCGGTTATTTTACCAATCTTTCTATGGTTTTCCTCATTGTTTCTTTAATCCACATATCTTCCGCGGAAAAATTGAATGCGTTGGCTGTCCTATCTGTTTATTTTTATTGATGATTTAAATGAACAATTTACCACAATTCCGGTGATTTGTTTCAATAGAACCACCTGTAAAAAGAGAGATCCGTTGGGTGATGCAACTTCTAAAGCCCCAAAAAACTGAGAGCTCTGATATTCTTCCAGTCCCATTCCGTAAACTACGAAACTCGATTCACAAAGGAACTGCTTTTTAACCAGAGAAAGGATTCTTTCTTTGTAACGGGAATCACACGTTATCCTCATCTTCATTAAGAACTTACGCATCGATTGCGTCAAATACCGGAATGTGAGATTAATCTCGAGCTAACGTCCGTTCCACTCCATAGGTTAACCAAAATACTTGATAACTTGACTCGAGAAAAACAGGCAGGGTTTTACGATGGTTCTAGATTTTTTTATGGCCCATTTGTAGGACTCTATAGTTGCGAAGGTCCGGTGTTCAGTGATCCAAACAGGTAACGGGAGTCAGAGTACTTGGCAAGCCATATAATGCTCCACTGGGTTAGCGTGGCATTGATCCGGAAGACAGCAAAGCTGCTGTTTTGATTGAATTTCCAGCACTCGCTAGCAATCTGAGTACCGTTGAGCGTTCCAGAGGCCACTTTTCATAGTTCTTGACATCAGAACAGCCTTCGACTCTGTTAACAGGTCTGTGTCATGGAATTGCTTTTTGGTAAGCAAATTACCCGAGAGGCCTTATTCTCAGGCGTTTTGGACTGAAATGTGGGTATATCTGCCTGCCTACCTGCCTGTGGTATGACCGTCTTTCGCTGTGAGTTATCGTTTCTGGTGGGTTTTAATAGGCTGTCTTCCCATTTTGATAGAGACGTACATGTACTCGCCATTGGGATCACTAGTGGTGTTTAGTTGAAAACTTGGTTTACCTCGGAAGTAAAATTGCAACTGACGGCGCTAGTGAAAATCACATCTCACGCTAATGTCCAGATTGGCATTCACTAAACTGAGGCACTTGTGGTGCCGTCACGACACCCACATCTATCTGAGGAGACGTAGGCATAGTACCACAGCTGCATTGTCTAGCTTTATGCTTATTACACCTAGCTCCTTCCTTCGTCAAATGTGCTCAACGCCTTTGTGCATCGCTGTCTTCAAACCAATCGATAACACGTAGGCTATGTGGAGGTCTGAAGAAATCACACTATACCGCCTCCAATAGAGTGCATACACCACCATACACCATTTCTGTCTACCCACCGTCTTTGGGTATGATTGTAAGAAACGTCTCTTCAGACAGTCCATAACTTGGTGTAGGGGCATTGATGAATCAACAGCGTACGCCTGTCAGTTCTTCGCCATTGCCCAACTTTGGCTGCGGGATCGGCAAGTGTCGTTTGTTAGAAGCTCCCGAGGAAGGAGCTCTGAATCGTAATTGGTGTTGTAAATGTTGCTAACGATTATTCTAATTCTTTGTGATTCCTTCCCTCTCCAACTAAAGCAGTGGCATAAAAGACTACCATTAAATGTGCAGTATAAAGCAAAAACTCCAATCTCCTGTCTTTACTTTACTTTATACATTTGCCCAGTTTGGCTGTTGGCACCTTCCGTGTTTCCCGCAAGTGATCGTATATGTAAATGAACCTAATTTGTTTCTAGTTACTTAAATAAAATATCAACTTGGCAGGCAGATTCATTCTGACAAGATTCATTAAAAATGTTTGTGTTGGGTCATTTGCACATATCGTTAATAGGTTTTCTTCTAATATTCCCGGATATGGTCATTTGTATCTTCATGTTTTCATGCCTAAGTTGCTTCGTATGAAATTAATGGATGATTTGATCCTAATTTATAGTGAATTTCATCACGTGCAGAACGAATTAAGCGTGAACTGCAAAGCGTGAATGTACTTTTCAGCTGTTTCTTCCTGCTTGGGTCTCATCAGCACTACGAACCCATCGATCCGACTGTCAATCGAACTCGGGACCTCAGTTAGAGCGCAAATATTCTATTCACTTCACCACGGAAGCTGATCAGATCGTTTTTCATTTTATCTTATATGATATAGCACAACCTGTCTATGCTGTATGGTTTGCAGAAAAAAACGAATGAGCTTGTTACTTACAGAAGTGTTTTTTCCGGTAAGGTTTAGTTGTGTAACCTGTGTGATATATCTACTGTAAATTTTGTTTTCCAGGGCCTCGTTGCTTCGGAAGATCTCTATCCTCAACAACCCGTCGTCGAATATCGGGGATTGTGTATGCTTCTATCAGAGTACAACGAGATGTATGACTACCGTAAACAGTGAGTTTTAATTCTACCTCTCAATTGAATTTTTATTTTTAGTTACAACCCCTTCGTGCTGTTCTATAAAACTTGGCCAAAAATGGCACTGTGTGTGGATGCACGCAAGTACGGCAACGAAGCACGATTCATACGGCGCTCATGCACACCGAATTGTCAAGTGAGTTCCGAGCTGTTGTGCTTTACTGCAAAAATCAAACTATTTAACCTGAATCTAAAATGAAATCCCAATATATTCCATCTATGGATGTAAAATCTTTCACTGCAAAACTTTAAGCATTGCACATTCTCGTAGTAAATCTTTTATTTTTATTAATCTGTCGGTATTATGATGGCACACCTTGCCCTTAGTTCATCCACGGAGGTCTACCATAATCCGCCTTTCTCCACAGCAGGATGTCGTGTTTGCGCATCCCTCCTTTCTCATGGCTTCAACACCAATCGGGTCCTTTTATTATACTATATGCGTTTTAGGCTAAATAAACCGAGTTGAATGAAATGTTATACTACAGGATATTTTTATGGGATTATGAAGAGCTCTCTTTTGTCGTTGATCAGGAATATTTTTTTTCCTGATCAGGTATACTTTAATGGAGGAACATCGGTACTTCTCAAGTCAATTCAAGTTGAGCTTTATGCACCAAATAGGGTTAACTTTCAGCGCTTTCGACAAGTTACAGTAAATAAAACATGCATGTCACACGTTTTCTATTTGAAAAACGTGTGTGATAAAAGGCCAATCCCACAGGTGATTTACCAAATAACTAATGACAGTTGTTCGATTTACTTATATACGAGGAAGATAAAGGATGATGCTATTTCCGCGTGGGGGGGGGGGGGGNCAGACTTTTGAGTCAAAGGCTCCGTTTACGGTTCCTAAAGAATAACCTCTTCGTCGACGTGAGTTACCACGAAGTATGTCGTACCCCAAAGTTTTGTACATCCATTTGGAAAAACTCTCCCATCTACCTAGTTCTTCCTCTTACTCACGAATAATCCCAGATGCCTCCTGTTTACGCCACCTATCCCACTCAACGTTTGGCGGTAAGTTCAATCAATCTGAAGTCATAGGATTGTTGAAGCCGAAATCCGCTCTCTACTTGGTCGCGTTCATCGTCCGCACATTGCCAGATCAGTCAACAAACTGCCTCAGCTAGAACCCCTAAAACTTTCAATTTAGACGTATTTCTCCGAAACACACTGCCCCGTATGTTGTCTCCGAAACACTACTTCAATCGTTGTCCTGCGTTCTAACCCAACCTCATCCTCACTCTTCACTCCCTTTGTGTCGGCCGACTCGGTATCCGCCGCTCGTGGTGCTTCTAGTGTCGGGACCGCTCTAAGTGTCAAGGTTAATCGCTTGCTTCTTAACTGAATTGCCGTCATCAGCCGACTGCGCTGTACGTCTGAATGGTTCAGTACGGGTCAACAGCCACAGAACTTGTCATCGGTGCTTATTCGTCATATCGATGTATGCACCAACCGATTGCAGTACTCTTGAAATCAAGGATCAACTCTACTAGGATCTCCCTCACTTACTCCAAAGTGTTCAATCAACGGAGATTGCAGTGATCGCCCGAGACTTCAGTGCCAAAGTGGGATCCCTGGACGAATCATGAAGGCATCTTGATGGTCCACATGCAAACCCATCCAACCGGATGGACAGCTTCAACTCTGCACAGACCACGAATTGTTCCTGTGAAGCCCAAAATTCTCGCACATGAAAAGACATCGCCTTACTTGGAAATCGCCAATCTCTTCATAGAGGTTAGGACACATCTTGTGCATATCCAGCTATCGTCTGCCGCACCGCGCCTTATTCACA
>UZAN01042995.1:4836-44242 GCA_900618425.1 Echinostoma caproni
TGCAACACGCCTCGGTGGTTAATGATTGAGAACCAAAAGGCGTGACTTGCTTTCTAACTGGTCGTCAGTCCAGCTGCTTTGGTCAGTAAGAAAATCAGGAAGTTTTAAGTGACAGAGAAATTGTATTTCACTCATTAATTAGAGAGAATGAAAAGGCGAGGGAAGCTAAATGGGAATTATTAAACCTACAGAACGCACCTCGTATATTGATGGGAAACCAAAAGCAAATTGTTGTCACCTAATGTAAAGCAGATTGCGAGTGCGGAAAATGGGGGGGGGGNTGACATCTGAGTAGGAGGGCTTCGAATTTTATAGCACACAGTGCAGGCGAATGTTCATAGTTATGATTTTGGGACAAAATATGGAACTGTGATTGGAGGAGTGGTGTATAAAAAGAAGGTAGGGTTGAAAGAAAATTACAACAAACGCAACAAACTTTTTGAGAGGGATCAATGACCACGGCTCCGGAGGCGTTCTTAATTGGGAGATAAGGTGAAGTGGGGATTACGGAAAACTGTTTGGGTGAAAGATCGGAACGGACAATAAGCGGAAGGATGATTAGCGATTTTATTAGTCATAAAGCCAAAACGTTCGTCTTTAATTTTTTGAAAGATTGTAAGGCAGTTTTTCTAGGATTACACATTGAAGTGATGTGAAGAAAGATTTGGATAAAACGCCAACAGTAGAAAGCTTTCTTTTTCTCATTAACTGCCAGGAATGAAGCCTAAGTAATTTAACGAGCAGAGCACTTTCAGATGAACTTAGAGAAGAGGGAAACAAACATTTGGATTCATTTGACACCAGCCTGCATAAAATTTATAACCGAAATTAGGGGCTAGGGGAAGAAGTATCACTACACAAGGATTACGATGCTAGGATGCAAACAAACTTGTAAGATCAGAACAGCGGATTGGGTCACATAATTCCTGTTAGGCTCCCTGGCTGGGGACCTCGGGATGATCGGAACCGATGGTTAGAGACACTGAGTGATATGGCTGGGTGTCGCAACCAGTGGCGTTCGTGCTCGATGGTTAGAGACACTGAGCGATATGGCTGGGTGTCGTAAACAGTGGCGTTCGTGCATCGTAACCGCTGGTTAGAGACACTGAGCGATATGGCTGGGTGTCGTAAACAGTGGCGTTCGTGCATCTCCGATTTCTTTGCAACCTTAGACCACTGAACTTCCCCATTTTCTTTTCGACTCTACTTTCAACTTTCCTTTCTTCTCCTATTCTTCATCCGAATGGGCAGCCAAAAGACAGCAACTCCACTTTCAACTTTCCTCTCTTCTCCTATTCTTCATCTCAATGGGCAGCCAAAAGACAGCAACCAAAACCGGCGCACGAATATGTGTGGTTGATGGTTGTACAAACTGAAAACTGAAACTGAAACTGAGTGGGGTGGGAAAATTAAAGGTGATAAGACAGTGATATGATGTATCAACGGAACAAGAGGAAGGTAACTCGAAGAAAAAGAGGGTCTGAAAGTTACTATGAAGTCTGCAACAACGTGAGTGCACGTTTTTGAAGGTTTAGTAACACAGGTTTGGAGTTGACCAGTTGTGATATACTGTTTACAGTGACCAACGTATACAATTCGTGGCTTGTGCTTGTGGTTTTCACGGAGTGTTTTGACAAGTAACTCTTATGGCCATCAAAATTTGAAACTTTTGCGTTGAAATTGGATTGGAAAATGCTTTCAGCGAAAGGAGAACAGAAAGAGGAATATTCGGAACTGTTATTAGAACCATGAAGATTGGCAAAAGTAGTATTTTGAAAATGATACGTACAGCTTCACTATCAACAACTAAAATTCACGATTGAAAACATCAACACGGTTGGAGGGATTACTGGTGTTAAATATGGAAGACAAGCAAACACACCACCTTTAAACAGAAAATATGAATAAGGTGGATACTTGGGTACAGAACATTTGTAAGTTCTCTTAGAGATAATTATTAGATAAAGCCAAGAAAAGCATGATTGGAAAATAGATTCACGGTGATGATTCATTAAGACTGATAAAGACAGAAAATATTAATGAAACGATTTTCAGGAATATGTAAATACAAGTGTGAGAAACACTACTGAGTGGTTTTTCTATGAAAGCAATGCAGTACTATTTTTTGGCACACCATAGGATGCCTCAGACTCATTGCTATATCTTTTGTTTGTGTCAGTGATCGGCGAAACAGACTAAGTTCTCTTGGTGAACCAGATAATGCATTTAGATAGGAGGCCTGACAAAAATGACAGCGATATCTTGCGCGTTCGGTCCTTTTCTTAGTGCTTCATTTATGAAAGACGCGAGATCACGAATAAACAGTGATATAATCACTTTACAACTAAGATAAATCAAATTTATCCTAACACGAATAGCTATCATTGGAGCGTTTTCATCTGATGTAATCAATTCCATGTAAGGTGTTGATAAATTTCCGGAGAATCAAAAAGTTAGTTAGAAGAAATCTGGTGAATTGGAAGAGCAATTTATGGTTTAATTTTAGCTTTAAATAAAGGTTTGTACAAACAGCGGAGTCTAAAAATAGATCCTGATAATATATACCTTTTTCAGTTTAAGATGTCCGAATATCAATTTTAAATGTCACAATATGAATTCAAGATGTCCGAGTATAAAGTTAAGATGTCATTTTGCTATGTGGATAGCACATTGAACAGTACAGAGTGAAAACGTTCGATGGGATCCTGTTTGCCCAGATCTATGGCCCCCGAAAATATCGTCCTACGCTCAACAAAAAATGCACCGACGACGATCTTGTCTGCTTGTTTGCACACACACGGATTGGACAATGCAACCCACATTCATTCAGAGCTATGGCACCATGTGCAAACCGACGAAGGTTTGATTGAATACGAAACAAAATGGAGCGCTTTAGGGTTTGATGGGGTCTCTCACACGATGACCACATTTCTCACTTGACCCAGCAAACGAGCAATTGATTGAACAGTGCTCACCACGAACGTTCATAAAGTGTTCTTGGTACAAAAAGGGTGGTGGCGGAGACGTAAAATGGGGGTTGAACGTTTGCAATCGTCAATGCACATTTTGTTGAGCGTGGGACGATATTTTCGAGGGCCATAGATCAGTATGCAGGTAGGACGCACATGGATCTGGGTAAACAGGGGTCCCATCGAACGTTTTCACTCTGTACTGTACTATCCACATAGCAAAATGGCATCTTTAATTTATACTCGGATATCTTAAATTTATATTGTGACATTAAAAATTGATATTCGGACATATTAAACTGAAAAAGATATAGAGCAACAAAAGGCTCAATGTGAAACTCATATACAAGGGTAGTGAATGAGTGTCTGTTCAACCATTGTCTGTTGCTGCTGCTGTTCAACACTTTTTGCATATTTTTGATTTTTCACACAAAAATTGTTTTTCAAATTTCAACCGGTAACGTGGATAACATTACTTATTTTTGAAACAGTCCCCAGCGCTCCCCTTCTGTTAAGACCTTCATCGAAATATGCTCATCCGTGGATCAGAAAAGACAATACGCAATCATTAGGTTGTCCCAAAATATTTGAAGTGCATCCGAAATTGAAGGCTGTGAAACGAAATAGAGAGCAATTACACTAAGGAATCACTTGGTCTTTATAGCGAATAATATGCCGGTTGAAGCCGATCACTTTTTTAATCTTCAGCTTTTAGTTAACTAAATACACTTTGGGAATTCATATGGTTCCTTCTATTGAATTCAGTTCCTGGTGAGCCCGCAAACATGAGGCTGAATGAAGGCTCCTTATTAGTGACCAAAGTATTCTGGTGTATCGTTCATTTTATTGCAACTGCTTATATGGAGACCACTGCTACGAATTAGGTGAAACTAAATGTGCTGNCAACCCAGAAGCGTAAACCATCTCTGAAGGATGTCAGTTTTGAATGACTGACTGACGACAGAACTGATAGAAACTCATATGTCTTCACAAACATACTCCTTCTATGCTTCAGACTAAACTCTGACTTGCTGAAGCTTCAGTTAGGAATTCACCTTCTTTAGTTTGAGGAACTGAGCAGTATTGGGACCCACTTCTAATAACAAGCCAGGATTTTTGTGATACAAATGTTCGTATGACGGTTCATTCTATCTATAGCTTAGTCCTCCCAAAAGTNCCAAAAGTGTAAAATATATCACCTTTCGAGGGTAAATGCACGATGGATTTGAGTAAAATGAATGCGACACTGACTGTTACAAACTACAGAGACGAATTGAAGTTATTTTTCTCCTAAATGTCTTTTGATTCAGATACGCAAGTATTTGTGTGTTTCCTTTCTACAGATGTCCAGCCTCTTGACCTCAGTAAGCTACACGATGATCAACCAGATAAGGAGTTGGAAACCACAGAGAGCTCAACATGGCGTCATCATATTACCATACCGCAGCCCTTCAAGATGTGTGAACGAGAGCAGCAACGAAAACAGACCGGTACGCAGCCACGTTCTAGGCAGAATTTGCGGGCAGAGGATGCAAACAAGGAAAAAGAGTTGACCGAAATTCAGCAACGAGCAAATCAATTTAGGGCCAAACCAATACCTGCACATGTATATCTTCCGTTGTTTGAGGAACTAATGGAACGTCAGGCTGAGAGAAGAGAGGCTGTTCGGGCTCATAGCAAGGAAGTGCTCAAAGCGACGGAAAAACCCTTTCGATTCACTATTCGGGAAAGAAGGAAAAAGGAACGGGGAGAGTGAGTTCTCGGTTCTTACATAGATGTATAAAAGCAAACAGAAGCTTTTGGAACCGATTAAAAATGATCAGTTAGATAGAAAAAGAATAAATTCATTGTTCTTCTGCAGTTGTCAACCGAGGTTAGACAGCGATCTCGGTAAACTGTAAACCTGTCCAAATTTATTATATCATCGGACTGCAAGTATTTATTTGAGATAAAGGGGATTGAATACGGTAGAGCTTTAGACGTACTTTTGAGAAATATACTTAAGAACTGAGTCAAAGAAAACCATAAGAGTAGGAACAGCAATGGTGTATGCAAATCCCCGGTGCAAAAGCATACATTTAGAATGACACCTTCGTGCTTTCCAACTATTCCTATTTTTCTTTTGCTTTATTCAGTGAAGGATTTTGTTACGTGTTTAGTCCAGGTCTACAAAACACACACATTTGGTACTTACGCACAGGTCAAAACATTGATCAATTACCTGTGTCATAATACATAGCCAATCAGAATACCTTGGTACACCTAAGCAAAATGCACAATAATGATTGCGAATGTTTTGATATTAAACGCTGCGTATGTTCTTTGTGGGAATAACTATTAACCCGTTACTCACGTGGAATTTTAATACCATTTCACACATCAAAGATACGAGAAATNAGAAATATCTTACTGATGATGACACAGATTTTGTCAGTTTTTCAAAAGCTATTTCTTCAGAACTGTTCAACTCTTTGCTTGTCGGAACCTCCGATTGAAACAACACTACCATATCACTTTCGGTCTTATTCACTTATTCCCTCACTTCTGTTAGGGCTTGAAGGGGTCGAATGTGAGCAGGTAACTAAAAAAATTTTAGCACAACACTTGTGATGACGTTTGGTGGTCGCTGGCAAATAGTGCATGCTATCAGTTCCATTTCGCCAAATAATCAGAAACAAATATATTTTCTCTGGTAAGCAAGACGTCTGTTATCTTAGCAAGTTGTTAACGTTATTGTGAGCCTCATGAAAGTTGGGTAACTATAGTAACCGGTTACTATGGGTTGATAACGTTTTTGGAGCACTTGAACATTGATTTGGTTTTGTCATTGAATCAACAAGAGCTATTTTTATCTCGTGTTTAAACAAAATGATAGACAAGTTGCTGTTTTCTCGTGGAAAATCTGTAAAATATTTCTTATTGCAATTAATTTGGAAGGGAAATAAAATTTTAATTTTGCTGTGGACCGATTTTGACTAAAAGGTATGCTGAGAAGAAGATAAAACCCTCGAGTGCAAAGGTTATTTGTATAGTCTTTATTTGAAGGGGTGACGTAGCGATCTTTACCAGGTTTTAAGAAGACAGGTAGATATTAAATCCTCTGACGTCAAGTATGCCATGAAATGAGAAGCGACGCATAGCTAATTATGAATTATGATTTATACATACAGGAATACATTTATTAATGGGTAGAGAGAATGCTGCGGATCCGAATAATACACCTCAAAAAGTTTTGGTTCTACACAATCCAATTGATGGTACATACAAACATGGAATATCATTTTCCAATCGTACACTGATAATTCAGTTTCAAACGAAGTAAAACGCTACATGAATTTTTTAAAGTGCTTTTATGTGACGTGTATTTAACCAGAAACTAGTGAGAACATTCATTGCACCGTTTTAGTAGATCTCTTTAACTGATCATTCATCAAATCCCTGCAATGAACTGTACATCAATTAGTTCGGTATCATCAAAGGAATGCTCTGAGTAACCCCACTGTGAGTTGAACCCTGACCTCCAAAGAAACCCTTTAGACCCGTAACAAGAATGGATTTTCTATTCCTCGTTTTTCTTTTAATCTAATGTATCATGATGCGAAAATACCTAGGAGGGGGAGAGTGCGGCAAATCACGGTGACGCAGTGAAAGTGGTGTACCTCGACTGCTCCAAAGCATTCGACCGAGTGAACCACAAAATATCGCCGAGGAAACTACACAGTTATGGAATTCGTGGATTTGTAATGGGTTGGATAGCAGAATTTCTTCTACAATGTACCACGACAGTTGGGGTCTCCGAATAACTTTCTGATCCGATCCACGTAGCCCGAGGTGACCCACAGGGATCCGTGCATGGTCCTCAACTTTTTCTATTTTTCATAAATGACCTAACGGACGCTCTGGGGCCAAAAGCGGTAATGTTTGCAGACGATGTAATAAAAGCAAAACATTGACAAAATCGGAGGATTCGCTGGCAATTCAGAGAACATTTAATGCTGTTTTTCAATGATCGATTGAAAACGACATCGAATTCAATGCATCAAATTTACGGTCGTATCCCTTTGCCATAAAAATCGGTTCCCGTACTTCCTCGGATATCATTAAATTCCGTGTCTTGAATGAGAAGAATCTCAGGGTCATTTTTCAAGACGACCTAAGTTGTTCTTTAAACTGCTCGAGGGCGTCGTCCACCACTACAAGACATGTTGGTTTGCTAAAGCGAGTATTGGCAAATTTGAACCTACACTGTTTCCACGGTTGCTATCAGCCAAAATTCGATCCCACATAGAGTATGCCATTCAAATGTGGAATCCATGACTGCAACGCTATCGTAAGATTCTGGAACGCCCACAAAGACTGGCCACCAAGACAGTTAAGGGACTGCATTCCAAGACTTATATGGAAAGACTGGAACCATTGGGGCTGTAATTCACACAGTACAGTCGAATTCGAGGAGACTTGATTTCGCTGTATCAAATAATGCAGATCTCTAATCACCCGTGTCTTTCAATGTTCACCTTATCACCTAATATTCAACTCAGAGCGCACTCATTCAAATTAATTCTCCAAAAATGTCGATTAGAATGCCGGTGTCATTGATTTGCCGTCACAGTGTGCATTATTTGGAATTCTATACCACTCCACGTTGTTTCTGAGCCCACAGCTGATTCTTTCAAGCACAAACTGGTTGATAGTTTGACAAGTCTTAAATTCCAACATCCGTAGCAGAATTAATGGTGGCGTTCCTCCTATTTCTATGAAAAGTAAATCGATCCATTTGTGCTAAACCCTATGGGACAGGAAAAGCAGCTGCTTGTAAGTATTTACTACAATAAAACTTTAACTTTGACTGGCCAGACGAATGCCCTACGAAAATGGGCAAGTTATATGGCAGCAGAGTACTGAAACACCCGTCTTCCGGGGCAATTATTTGGTGACCTTGACCGTTTGATCACACTGCTCAACTGTACCTATGCGCAATATAAGTCATACTCACTCATCTCAGCTTCTTTATTCTAATGTCCTCATGTAGTTGAGTACTCACCGGGATACATCCGATTAATTCCCACCACAAACTACTTCCCGATATTATCCTCATATTAGGTCAGATTCAGTGGCGTTAGGTTTCAACAGACAAGATTTGCATTTGTTCTGCTTAATTGGTAGACCGTCATGCACAGAGCAAATTAATTGTGAACTGATAAGCTAGAAAGCACTATAGAGCGGTTTTGACGAGCGAAAAAATGAAAAGACTGTCTGATCAGCCGATCGGTGTTCTAGTGGGTAGTATGCTAGTGTTCTACGTGCGAGGTCCCACTAGGGATTCTCAGTTGGGTCCATGGATTTGTTGACGAGGCTCATCAGCGTCTTAACAGCTGTGCACGGACTCCCAACTTTTGAGTTTACTCCTCGTTTGTTCGGTATACGACGAAATTCATCATCAAATCAAATCCTCCGTTACTCTCATATTCTGTTTAATCATGTTGGTACAATAACCGGTGACTGTAAAATGATTAGGTTTTATAAATTTGTAACCGTTCGAGCAAAAGTAACTCCACCTGAATGAACAGTTAATCAGAATGGTTAATAATTAGGCGGTTCATTTCGTTATTGAATTCGTTTTTGACCAGATAAACTATGGTCATTTCATATTTGCGGTGATAACTTATTAATTTATCAAGTCATCATCGAAAGAATATACTAAAATAATGATCTCACTCGTTTTAGGCATATCTAACACATAAGCTAAGGAACATTTTCCCAAACTCTCTATGCGGAATAGTTCTGGGGGCTGTGCCATTTGAATTCTATTGAATTTCGAATTCTGACTTGGGAGTAGTGGTGTGGGAGAAGCTTTCACCATTTGGACTGATCGTCTCTCAGACTTCATCTTCACCCACAAAATTCAGTCTATTTCACCATCCGCACAATTACAAAACACTATGGACCCGAGTTGCATTCTCGTCCGTGCTCATTTGTAGTGCACATCCACAGGGGTTTGGACACCAAATGCCTCCCATGGCAGACGTGTGTGTATTATCATGTTAGCAACCAGCTCACATCAAGAGTGACCGGAATGGTAGAGTTAATTTTATTTAAATATCAGCTTTATAGATAGCCAGTTGCTTGTTCGACACATATTACTTATGCGCATTCTGGAGAAAAGATAAGTGAACACTTTGTCCCGGTCCCGACAAATTTTGCCTATGGAACTCCACAAGGGTACTTCGTTCAAACGAACACGCCCTTCCGGTCACTTAATACTGCCGTAAGTTTAAAATGCATTATTGTAAGCAGGTTCAAATGTTGCAAGACATTCCGGTGTTTCACGTGAGATCATCGGAATCCTTGGACAAAGAGTGTAGTGTTGGTAATGTGAATTCTGTGTGCAATACTTTGTGCTCTTGGTTGTTTGTATCTGCCGGTGACAGCTGCTGATTTGTCTATTGCAAATGCTCACTCAGGACTTAGTCTTACACGTGATACGGCTGCTAGGTCCCGTAGTATAATTAGTGTCACTTTCAAACCATAGAGATGGAAGTTGAAGGCGCCCATCGACAGTGATGGGACGGCTGATAAAAAGATATTTATCTGTTGGCAGTAAATTATAGGTTATTTATTTGCACAATAATAGCATTTCTATGGGTAAATTTGCATCCGGATTCGATGTTGAGAGAACGCCAGTTCACAAAAGTGAACAAAAGGTATAGCTTCGAAAGACGCTGGTACCAAGAACAGAAAATTAGCGATTAATATACTGGTATTAGAATCGAACTCAGCCATGGATGTGTCACGCTCATTGCCATTTATCTTATCTCTGTCTGATGGAAACATTGCTAACATCCCTTAGGTCACAACAATACGGACAGTGTGATATGGGAAATTCGAACCCCACAACTATTGGTAAAATTGACCCTAAAATCGTGCTTATAAATCATGCCAAAAACAGAGAACATAGAAAAAAAGCTAGATGTGTGCCATACATCACTTCACTGGAAACAATTAACAATAGATTAAATACTTTTAATAAAATAAACTCTCAGTGTCATAGACATCAATAATCATTTGGAAGGTAGGTGTGTGCCTACGAATCGGGTTCTACCTTTTAAGGCATTTTCTGTGGGTGCCNGAGTGATTATTTTTCTGTGGGTGCCTCTGTGACGAGAAAAATAATCACTCGTACCAGGCATTGTTCACCACTGCGGAAGGAGGAATGGGCAAATAAACAGAGGAGATAAGATGAAAAAGCTAACGATTCAAGGGCCGGGAGATTTCACTTTAATTACGAAGAGAAAATTCGTCAAACACGGACGGAATTTAACTGAAACTGTAAATTATAGAGGGGCCAATGAGCACTTTCAACCCAATTGAATTGATCCGGGTGTTTTTGATTGGAGTCATAACTGCCGAAGGTCGGAGCTGAGAAAAGCTAGGATAGTGACTCACAGTATGTTTGCACAGAGTGCCATGTGTGGACAAACAATATGGTCGATTGCCAGAAGATCAGGTGATTTATTGGATTATGGTTTCCCTGGTCTGTACTGGGTTCGAATTTCCGTTACATTGATGGATTTGCACTGCTGCTACTCGTCAAGTTTGAAACGGTGTGGCAGCTAGGCGAGAATTATACTGCTCTGGTTGTCATTTCTTTTAGGGTTGGAGTAATTGAAACAGTATGTATGCATTACTGGAACAAATATTGTGACTTTATTTCCTTCCCTTCCATTTCCGATCTCTTAATCAGATCAAACTATTTTCCACTTCACAGTTTATGATAACCTTTTGCACATTATAATTTGGCCCGTAGTCGGCGAGGTCGATTCAATGTAATTCGAAGTGTTCACTCATGTTACTGAACACATCTGATCAGCGTATAACAACTGAATATCTGTGTTGTAGCCCCTCATCCCGTAATTGATCTTTGCACTATTTTATGTCAGGTCACTTTAATGTATGCGCCTGCGGTATGTAGTTAAACCATGGATTCCTTATTTGAATACATTGGAAATATTTTGGAAAACCTGTTTTTAGAAATGTTGACCGTTGCAATTTTCTTATGATAATTCGGGATCGTATCTCCCATTCAGTGAATGCACCGAAAAGTATGAATTTATGAAGAACCGCTGTTTCTTTCCGTATTGCTTGCAGAATGGTGGACGAAGCTGAGGTTCGGCGGCGCTCCATCAGTTTGATGCGCCAAAGCGTATCTGCTGGTCGGCGGAAATCTTCCAAAGATATGTTCCGTGACACGTTCGGTTTGCCTGATCACCTGTATGAAAACCGAATGGAACGTTTGCACGAAGATCAGCTGTTACGTGAGGTCAAACGCCAACTACGAGCCCAACGTCTACTTCAGTCGGCTTCTTTACCAGCTGGGATGGAGGAAAGAGAGCGTCGGGCCGCCAAACGGCGTGCGGATAGAGAAGCAAGGAAGAAACAACTCGGTTTGGATCGTGAGTGGACAGTTTGATGCCTTTGAGAATGTTTGCTTTTAGTAAACTCCATAAATATATAGAAAATGTCACATTTTTCTGCATTAAAAATAATTTTGGGCGTAAACATGATCTTATTGATATTGTACACATTAAATAAACTTGTGCACCAGACAAGCGGTTAGTACAATTTTTCTATTTTTTTCGCAACTCTCACTGCGAGCAAACCTTGTTCCTGATTCACACGACTAACGAAGGACTCCTTGATCATAGGGCAACATCAATTAATTTGCCATGTTCTTGGTTTGTTCAAAGTAAAGCCTGAGATACCATGATATTAACCAGTCTAAGAAATAAAAATGATTGCAAGCTATTACACTTTAATCATCTTTCCTTGTTTCAACAAAAGGCGTATATTCTTCAGTACTTATTGTGATTGTAATCCTAACTGTGCTTCCTAGGAAAACCTAGGTTGCCCAGCCCACAAACTCCATGACTTGTACCCATGTTTCGCAATTTTCTGCTCTATAAGGTTCTCTTATTACCCATTGTTTAGCGGAATCCGATTTGCAACAGCGAACTGCAAGACAGTTTCGAGCACGGCCAGCTCCAGATTTCAAGCAGTTACACTGGCAGGCGGATAAGTCACTTCGTCGTTTATGGCGTCCGCCGCCAGAACCGACCCGTCCAAAGCCATTCAATCTACACACAAGTAAAAGAAGCAAAAGTGCAAGTGCCCCTTCGACCAGAAGTCGTTCCGCAGCTTCAGCAACAGATGATCTTTCGCTTGACGGAAATAAGTCTATGAGTCCAAAGAATATCAGTGAGTTATCGTATTTATTCACCATTTCTATGGGATGTCCAGACTGTTTAAATTATGGACTAAATATTTCATTGTATCATCGTATGAAATAAAACATTAAACTGTTCCGTCTTTCTGGTTTTGAATTTCAGCACCAGGACCACATAATTACCGGCGCTTCCTGGCAGAAATGCCCTCTCCGGCCAAGGCTAATGCATCAATGCTCCGCGAAAATTACGTCCGGTTAGTGCCTCGTTTTCCTTGTTTGCGCAGCACCTGAGTGGATATGTCCATCGAGGATTGAATCAACCAGTATCGATTTTTTTATGCCCAATGAATGCAATAATTATGGAAACTATCCTCACAAATAGTAGAAGAATTCGCTCTGAAAGCTTGATCTTTTTAGTGTAATTATTTAAGACGGACAATTCAATTCATACGAAATTGCCGAAAGCAGAACAGTCAGAGCAGATTCACCTCGAAAAGTATGCAAAGAATTCAAGGAGCCTGAACAGAAATATGGGAATAATTTGTATTCAGTTACAAAGCCTATGAAACCAGACGCTAATAAATGTTGTTTTTGGTTGGTTACTGGGCATATGTTGATTGAGCAAAACTATAGTTTGCGAAATTGCTTGTTGAATCTAGTCTGTCAGTCGATCTAATTTGAAAAGCTGGGGCTGTCAGTACTGCCTCTCGTAGCTTATAAATATCAGTATGATGTATGTGTGATAAAACATTACAAGCAAAAGCTTTTTACAACTGGGTATGTCCGAAGACGGAGAGAGTTTAGCACTAAATTTGGTTGGATCCTTGTTCAATAGACAAGTTTGACGTTGGTAATGTTTATTCATTATTATCGATGTTAATGCTGTTGTTAGGATTCTTCTCAATGCAGTAAGTTTTAGGTTTGGAAAGATCAATGATTGTCTGGTGGTTAGGTACAACCACATCATTTAAGGATCACTGTTAGAAAAAGAGGTCTAAGATGAGAACGTTTCAACTGTAATAGATCACTTAAGGGACTGTAATATTCTGGGGAAAGGAATTGATTTGCCTTTTCTCTGGTTTGTGTTTCTTTTGAATAGTATACTACAAACGTAACCACATATTTGAATTGCATACTTTCAAACGGACAGTATATTTGTAGTTTACTGGTTTGGTTATTTTTTTCTCGTCGAAGAACTTACAATGCTGAGAGGAACAACACAGCTTAAGTATTGACTACCAAAAATTCATTAAAATGGTGATTCAATCAGGCCAATAACAGACGTGTACAACTCACCTGACCACAATATAGTTTAATGGTTATTCAGTAAACTAGAACCAATAAAGACTGAATTAGCAAGCTATACGCTACGGGACTCGTTTGGTCTGGTCTATAACGCCAATGCAACAAATGTAACCGAACTAGGAATGCTGTGCGTGGATGTAACATTGCTATTCATCAATGTTCCCATCAAAAAATGCTCGATTTCTTAGCGCATTGTATCCGAAGTAGCCAGATTTGTATCGGTATACAGATTGAGGACTTAAAACAGCGAAATCATTTGTGCACTTAATACGGGCAACGAGAACTCACTGATGCTGTTTATCATCAGAAGGATGGTATGGCAATGGGCTCCTTGACATGGCCTGTTTCTTGAGGACGTCTTCATGGAAGTGTTAGAAAACAACGCCTCAACGCTTCTAATGAAAACTTTAAGCTAGTAAGAATGTGCGAATGAAATAATGCGTTTCGTAGACGAGAATAGTAATCCCAATGAGCTACTGGTAACATTCAACATCCAAATACTAAATTTACTCTAGAACAGGGAACTTAGAAGCAAATCGCGCGTCTTGATGTTTGCCTGAAGCAACGTGAAGAGAGGTTTGTCCAACGTTCGGTGTATAGAAAAACCACCTGGTCCAGAAAATATGTTCATTTAAGTGTTTTAAGTTTTGTGCTACTCAGGCGAAGGCGCAACTTGATTTATTTTCTCGCCAACAGGTGAAGAAAATGTGCTGGTCTAAAACAGTTCAAAACCAAAGTTCCTATGCCAGGTCTTCCAACAAAGTAGGTACCCCGATCTATCTGTGTGCAGCATATTGAAGCACCAATAAGACCAGGGAAAAACTGTTTGAATAGAAAAGAAACCAGCTTACATAAACCTGTTATTCACAGGTGACACTATGACAGATACTTTGAAGTTGAAAAAATAAAATCAGTCAAACGTTCCAGGCAGCGAAACTCCGTATCACATTCACGACCAGACCAGCCCCCAGGCTGTAACTCACGCGCTTGTTTNCGCACTCTTGTTCTGCATTTACTGTTTCACTTGTTGCTGTGGAACGATGTACATCGGTTGCATGAGCAGACGCTTAACTCGGATAAATCGTGAACATCATCCAAATTGGTTGCACACTGAGGTGATAAAATCAGTTATAAGCGCAATCGGTTTACAACTTGTCGAGCTAGGTCGCTTGTTTGATTTTATTAGGGCGTCTCGACCCCCCTCTACCAGGGTTGTGAACAATAATCTAAGCCTAGCAAAAGTCGCATCCTGATCACAGCGGTAGCAGTGTGAACTCGTACTTACACTCCACCTTTGTGTACACAAAAATAATTTGTAAAGTCGTTTCCTATGACCCTCCACCCAACCCATTTTCATTTAATCCCATCCCAATCTGTGTCCTGGATTAGATATCATAACGAAAACAGAACGTTATCTATATTTTTTCAAGTCTCTTATCCACATATAGATATATATAGTTAGACCCAACGATATAACGTAGAAGTTGATATGCGACAGTGCCAGTGAAACCTTTCCCGTCGAACGATCGGTTTCCATCATGGAGAGGAATGAGAGTTTCCGGAGGAAACTGCTGTGTGACAAACGATAACGAATAGCTGTTTCGTCCTTGTTGGGACTCGTCAGTTGTGCGTGTGCAAACATGTTTTTTTGGTGGCATTAACTGATGCCACTATTACGTTCCGTTTCCAATGCTGGGTTCTTAAATGGTGTGGGTATTTTCGTTTTATCAACAAAAACATCGATTTTATCATGAAACTACTTCCTAAATGGCAGTAGTAATAAAGAAAATACGAAAATCTCTTGGAGATGAGCACTTGGAAAACGTCTCCTCACCCCAATGTTAATCACCAAAACACTGAATTAAATATTTTAAGATATATGTACATGAATCAAAAGACAATGAAATTTAAGTTAGGTATAAACTTGAGCAATTCATGTGGTCCTATCTGGATAACTGAACCGCTGGATGGTCTTCGTTTCTTGTGTTTGCCAATGAAAATAGACAGGCATTATTACCTGGGGATGTTTCACAGTAAGTCCATAGACCAATGTGAATGCCATAAGGCCGTCACTTTTCTGGTGGATTTACCACTGGTCACACTATGGGACATGTATTGATCTTCAGCGTACTAATGGTCCATGTCCCGTCTTAAATGGGCTGATAAATGCTCTACTTTTCCATTCCGCTCATGTCAAATGGTGAAACATGCCTGAGAACGATTAGTTTGAAGTGTTTCGTAGCAAAGAGAGACTTGTAACACAGAGAACAGATTATATTTTCTCAACTGGCAAGCGTAGCAGAGACAAACAAGACTCTAAACGAGTAAGTTTTTAAAAACGGTTTTACACGTAGTTCGTGGTTAATGTACACAATGTTCGCTTAACATTAATAAGTTCTAAGACTTTTTTGAACGAGCTCTTATAAACCGTTCTCTTTTAACTTGTGATGCCAGCCAAGATTTATGGTACCATTGATCGCTGACTGGCTATCTGAAAACAAAAGATTCGTCCATAGGAAGATATTTTCTCATGAGTAATATGGGGTGGCTGTACCCAAATGTATAGTCAAGGCTGAAATTTATCGTCGATTGATCCGTGTGGTACCTGTGATGTATTTGATTTCTGATCGTGATTCCGGAGAAAAATGACTGATTATAAGAAATATTTAAAACCTCAAAATTATGATGATTAAACCATACATAAAATACAGTAGAGCACTAATTAAACACATTGCAAATTTTCCTTGCCCTTCTACGTGTCACAGGCATATCAACCCGTGATTGGTTCATTTGAATTCCATCAGTTCTTATAACAGTTTCGGAATTAGCAACTCTCTCCTCCGTGGAGTTCGGTTGTAGAGTTATGCATTGAACAGTAGAAAAACAGCACCGTATTACCACTCATATTTTATATTTGTCAAACAACATTTTGAAAGCTCTGTGAAATGACAATGCACCTTGGAAGATAGAGCGAGCAGTTGAAAGGAGACCGGGAAAATCACTTCCTTTTCGGAGAACATCTAATACAAATTGTACAGTACACCCACGGAGTGTAATCGCATAACACTATTTAAGTTGAAAGATAACTGAAGTACAAAGATAGAGTTCTGCTCTGCATGACAACTCCATTTTAAATTTTCGTGTTTTTTCTATGTCTCAAGGCTGCACCCGAACGGATACAGCTCACCCCCTTCCCGAAAGTTGTGTGTACAGTTCCATGTTCAATGAAAGTGGTAAAAGGTTATTAGTATTACTACTAATAGTATTAACATTAGTTCAATATGAATATGTATGAAAGCAGGTTTTCACAGTTTTGTTTGGATCGGAGTTAGCATCATCGGGAGCTTAAGTTGAAGGTTTGCGTGTCTAAATAAGGGGATCGACAATGGACGGGAAATAGAGCGTGCTTGTTAGAAACAAAACATTCTGACTTGATAAAATGTTTGCTGACATAAGTATTGTTGATTCAGCTGTATCTTGTAGGAAGATCTCAAATGATCCACATTTTGCTGTCTTCACTTAGTCGGTAAACAAAATTTATAGTTTTGATTATTTGGGTCACCTCACTTTTCAATGAAACATGAAGCAGACGATTTCCCATTGAAATTGAAAATACATGCAGAAGACTATTGTGTCTGTTGCAGAGTTAATTATTATGAGTTTTAAATTAATATTACAGTAAACAATGTTTACCTACGTGCGATGTAAGTTCCCTCAGAACATCACTCTTGTGATTTTGATATTGCAGACAGTCCATGGAACGAGCGCGTTTGGAAGCTAAAAAAGCGGAAGAGATGGAACTGGCAAAACGTTTAAAACAATCGGAGCTGTCACGTTTGATGCGTGGCTCCGCTTGCTACTTTGGTGATCAGGCTGTGTCGCCTAAACAATTGATTACAGCGGTCACGGAAAACCGCAAGAAAGAACTCGTGTGAGAATTCTTGATACAATTCTGTCCGTCAATGTTTGTATGCTTGCGTTGAACGCCGCGTATGAATCTCTCTAATAGTAACTTACCCGCCCTATCCAAATGTTGCTAACAGTCCTCGTGTACAACTGTCACGACCACTCTGAGGAAAATGTTTAGATCATGTCGGTATACCAAATGAATTGTAGACATGAATGTTTTGTTTCGTGTCAAATACTCTAATACATAGAAATGTCATATTTTGTGCAAGGGAACGTTCTTGACAAGGCAACAAGATTATGAAGTGATGTGGCACAGTCGGCTTTTAGTATGTTAGTCCGTGTTTGTAACTGGTGTATGGCAAACTGATCAGGCAATAGTGGTGGCTGGCAGCCAGGTTACAAAGATCGGTCCTGTTACATCACATATGAAAAAGAAGAAAGTCATTCTGATCGGAATTCTGGGGGCTATGTTTGTTCGGGTTGGAATTATTCTCTCAGAGCGGACGAAGAATGCCCAATAATGGAAAAATACCGAACAGAACTGGAAAACGGTGCATTGATGTCAGATTCCGCATTCTCATTTCCCCCGTTCTGTGCACAAAATTCGTTTGAATTTGTCATATTAGATTTAGTACTATGCAATCGCAATCAGACTCAGTTCAGTTCAGTTTGTACAACCATCAACCATACACTGTCGTGCACCTTGTATTGGTTGTTGTCTTTTAGCTTCTCATTACGATGAAGAATAGGAGAAGACAGGAAAGTCGATGGTGGATTTGAACAGAAAATGGGGAAGTTCAGTGGTCTAAGTTTGCAAGGAAATTGAGAAGATGCAAGAATGGCACTGTTTACGACACTCAGCTATAACATTCAGTGTCTCTAACCATCGGGTACGGTCATCCTGAGGTCCCCAGCTAGGGAGCCTAACGGGACCTGTGTGACCCAGACTCCTGGTCATGGTTTTCATACCCTCATGCCAAACTAGATAAACTTAGGTTGTGCTTGAAGATGACATATGAAAGATGATCACTGAAATTCAATGTGGGCTTTTCTTGTAGTTATTAGTCACAAGTAACTGAGTTAAAAGAAATTGAATCAGTAATCTAAATCAGTCACAGCTCCGAGAAAAGCATACACCGTCCACTTATCCAATTTGTCTGAATTTCAGTTTATTCCAAAGTTGTTCTTAGGCTGTTTTACCCACCATCTTACTGACTGGCATTTTACTTTAACAGGCGAGAAAACTTAATCAGACAAGCCGAATATCAACGGGAACTTGAGGATATGCGAAAGCGCGTAGCTTCACGACCCTTATTAATAACTAGACAATCACAAGTAGTGGCTCGACAACGTGCGGAAAACAAGTTCGCCGATTCACTGCGACAGGCTGGTTTGGATCCGCAGTCAGTGATTAGAGACGCGAACGAATCTTCTGACAGACATGCCGGTTTGCATTCAAATAACGGTGCTGGTATCGAAGGTAGGTCGTCAAACGTGATCATATCGTCCATGATTGGCAAGCCTCAAAAAATTGTTTTGGATACAGATTTTCATGTCATTTGCAGTAGTTGTATTCGGATTATTTTAAAATCAGAAATCAATCCCACATACACATCCCGTGAATGAAAAGTAGTTGATTAAACACAAACACAATTTTTCCTATTTGAGGATAAACCCATCGCAGTCACTCAACTTTATCGAATCTAATGCGCCCATTATAAATTTTGTAAATGTTACATTTTAAGTTTTGCACCTAGAAACCTCTTGTAACAAACTAACCAGTGAAAAAAATTGAATGCTACTGATGGTGACAGTTTAATCTCTTAGACACTGCTGGTGCTCAATACCGAGGTTATGCAAAGCCTGATTTTGCAATACATTGATGTATCTTCCACATGAATTAACACACACGCGTACAAAACAGTGTATGCAAATCAAACGCTCTAATATTCCACGGCTGGTTTCGGCCGCATCTCACGCTTGAATAATTTGTTATCACGGTCCCTTGGTTGTGAACATATTATTTCCTTGACAAGATAACCGTGCTGGTGCCCGGTACGTTTTGATTAGCTTCCAGGAAAAAAACCACCAACGGTTATTTGGGATACCTCCGATGCTTCAGTAGCAGTGGTCATGATGGAGGAAAAGTAGGCAGTAGATAGGAGAAAAAACTGTGCGTTTCGTTTAATCCTATGCTCCAACAGTCGCTTTTTGTAGTTTATGTAATAATTGCAGTTTTTACCCGTGAAATGAAAGTATTTTTGTGCTAGTCATTCACGGCCTTCAAAATACATTGCGTTTCAGAATACGATCGTTCCAACCGTTTCGGAGACGTGGAACCCGCGTGAATGTGACCGAGATGTTACATAAAAATATCACAAACTATAACTGTCATCCAATTATTACGGCTGAAGCACGAGCACTTGAAACGAATCAAACCTATCACCGATGAAGTCATTCTCATTCAGAATTTACCTTCACTTTATATGAAAATGTGTTAAGAGCAATAAGTTGTTTTCAAAGTTTAGTAACAGAAGTGTTCGAGCAAAAAATAGCTTGTTTTGTGAAAACATCCATTCATCAAGTCAATGTCGGTTTTATTTTATAATTCATTTCACTTCATGCTTTAAGACCATGTTTCAGATATACTAATTACGTTTCCGAACAATGTAATGTCTATTAGAGTCTGATATCAAGCATTCTCTCATGGGTGCCGCATCTTTAAATGAAACATTGACGATTATGTGACAAGAGTTCAACAACGTTAACGTAATTCAATCAAACAGTCGAAGGGGGCTAATTTTTCAGTTTTGCGTGTGCTTCATTTACCGACTTACGTAGATTAGAGTTGACATTGAAATAAATAAGTTTGAAGCACCATGTAATTGTGAAACCTATGAGCAATAGGACAATTCAGCTATCTGACTAGCCATTTTTGGTGATAACACGAGCATATGTGATCAAATCTTTCAGGCTATACTCAAACCCCGATGCTGAAATCATTACGTAAAGGCTTTCTTGGCGGAGAAATTGGTTCGATGAGTTTATTATGTTGCTGGAGTACTTCTTGTGTTTACCCTCGATTAATTTCATTGTTTAGTTCGCTGAAGCTACTTTCGAGTGTAGTTGTTCTGTATTGCGACCAGAAAGATTTGTCCGATGATGAGCTTACGAAGGCCATGTATCATCCTGTTATGATTTGGGTGACCTCTCTTCCCCTGGTTAGCCTCATAAAAATGGTATCAATCACGTTGTTCAAACCAGACTATATATGAGCATCAACTTCACATATTTGATCTACAAAGTGCGATTAGAAAAGGCAAGAAGTAAGACAAATTTAAATACACATTTATTCGTACCCTACTTACAGTTAAATGAGAAGTAGTATCGCCAAAACCGCGTGATTGCTATATTTTCTCCTCTTATGGCAGAGAGCAGTTCGGTNTCAACATATCTTTACCATCCGAAGACGGCATGTATACTAATGATAATAACTATAATACTAATTAAAAAATATCGGGTGCTCCAGAGACAACAAACATAAATCTTTGCCTAGTTCAATCTTCAAAATCAGAGGGGTATAATACCCAAGTTTATTTATTTTTTTGCAAACCTGTCACTCTCACAAGAAACACGTAGAACGATGAATGCGTGCACAGAGTTTATGAGCTTACCAAGATAGATCATTTCTACGAACACCAATTTAATGTTTCTGTGATGGCCCAGATAAGACAACAGCGAATGGGTCTTGGAAGCCTGGAATATACGATTTGCTCATCAAGACCCACATAGCGAACTTAAAGATATGCTTTCAAAGGCGGTCAGGGTTTGTTTATTGCCATCCGTGAAAACGAGGAGGATCTTAATTAGTAAAACTGACTCCATGATGGTAAACAAAAAATGTTTTGGTAAATCCAGGATTTATCACTCCTATTTAAACGATCCAAAATTCAACATAAACTACTCTAATCCAATTTGGGTAACAGAACTGCAGTGGATATCAATTGTGATGTACCAAGAAATTTTCTTCGTGAAGAATTATTTTTTTCAAAGTAGCTTCAGCAAATGTGATAAACTTATTCACAATTTACTTCCAATGAAGGCTTTCCTGGGCTGTATAATTGGTCTTGAGCACGTGTAACCTCAGTTGTTTTAAAAGCATCCCAGCATGGAACGCGGTGACCTGATAGACCGAGCAACTACAATATATTTTGATTCTAGAAAAATACCGTAAGAACACACTCAGAGGCGGAAAATTGTCTTTATGGATTCATCTTCCATCCTGTACAGATAATATAAGGAAAAGAAGTGCTACAAGAGGCAAACAGTCAGTTGATAGTAAGTCACAATAATCGGTTGGGAAGGAGAGGGATGTGGAGTGAGTAGTGCGATATATTTCACACCACTAGGCCACCACAAGGATGCAATCAGCTTGTGGTGCGTGATGCGTGAGATTGATCTTCGGCCACGGTAGTTGGAGTGAATTTGTTTTGTGCACGTAAACTAAGTGTGAGCAAACGAATTTTGATCGCCTTCACAGTGATTAGGGTATGGCGATGCAACAACATGGATGGACGAGGTGGTACTCGATAAATCACTTTGAAGGCTGATTCAAGCGTCACTTGGCAACTGAAATCTGTTAGGTGAACAACAATAGCGCTCCCTGTGACATCTTTTCCGCGGAATAAAAGCCAACGTGGACAGTGTTCTCTTGTCCGCATTGACAGTCGCCTTGCCGTTCGGTCAATCTGGGGCACAAACAACAAATGGCGTAGATAACCATAGGTAAAACCAAAGTAGGTCAACTTCTTTTACTGGATGTTTTCGGTACTGGTGAAGCGGTGAATACGCATAACAAACTGACTGCATTAAAGATCCCTCTCATTACCGTTTTAAACGTTTTCAACTGAGATTACGTTTCTTCGCTTCAACATTGCAACTGAAATCTCTGTTATTTATGTGTTTTTGGTCTATCACAAAAAGGTGAGAAAAGATGACTTTATATATTAATCGGATCACAGGCTACCTGCCCTAAACAGATATGTTTGCCATTCGCTATCTGTTAAAACGTCATTCGGGAAAATGTAGCCTTGTTTTCGGTCGAATGACCAAGATGTGTGTGCGTGACGACGTGTCTCTGTAATGACACAATGCGATGCGTGAACTCTATTTGTTTTCATCCCTGTCGTATTACTCTTTTGTTTCGAGGTTTTGCGGAACATGGAACAAGTTTATTATTGCAGGTGCATTTGGTCACCGAATTTGTAACGTTTCAAACAACATCCCCCAAAACACAAAGTAGGGAACAAACTCGTTTGCGGTGATTCTTCTACAGGCTAATACATCGCAATTTATATCAAATTGTTTGTCAGGGGGGAGGGGAGAGATCAAGACAAGTTGGAAAGAGGTAATTACAATTCCAGTTCCATGACCGGATGTCACTCACACTTTGGTCCTCACACATGCGCACTGGTTCGGGTCAGTAGGGGCGGGTGGGAGATGGCTGTGTCGTGTGTGGTGTTGGCCATGGAAGACCGAGTGTACTTACGAGTTGTTTTTTTTAGCATAAGGGGGGGGATTATGTAGGTGGATTCCGATCGCTTCTGCTATGGCCAAAATGCGACTCCTAATCCTCTTAGATCGGCCGGTGCGAGCCAAGTAGAGGGGTCGAAACGCCTCGGCCACATTAATTACGTGGTTTGATTCCACCAGGTGTGAAACGATTGAGCTGTTATTGGTCCTACTTACTTCACTGTTTAACCAGTCCGGGTGATTCGAAGCTTCTTGTCGGCTGTTGCAGGAAATTTGGTCCGCTTGGAACATTTTTCTCTACAAGCTTTTATCCATCCGTAATTAGTTGTTTTTTTCTTCGTGAGACAGAATATTCTCTGTTCTAGTTGCTTATTTACTTCAGACATTCCTGTGGTCAGTCTCCAGTGTGTGTCTAAATATCTCGAAAAAGGAAGCTGTCAGAAGGCTCTTTCCGGCTGATGGAATGAATGTCTGTTGAAGCGGAACGAACAAAACGAGAAGTGTGGCAAAACCATTTGATTACTTTTTGCCCTGTCTGATCCAATTGCAACGCATTGCTTCAACTTTTCGATCTGCTTAATTATAACCACTAGAGACTGAACTGTAATATCTGATGATTCGATAGGCGATAAGATTATCGAAGCCGAATCAAATAGATTAGGTATATCATCCACTGTTTAAACTGTGGCGGTTTGCTTAAGTAAATCGAAATAGTGCAGCAGTACATTTGAGTCTGCTAAGAAACGGGTAAACATCAAAAATGCTTTCTCAGGAAACTTATTTATCTGTTTCAATCTTTTTGGATAGCACTATCAGTGTACATTCAGTGATCAGTGATGGGTAAAGGTCAGACGAATTCCATTCTCCTAATCATCTAGATTGGGGTTTCAATTCGTTTTGGCGTCTCAATCTGGGAAGTGGTAGAGAAGTGATCGGTCCAAGTAATTGGGTATCCACTTCACTTCAGTCGCTGCGTTGCGGATGGTTCTTGTCAGAATTAAAGGGTTTCGATGAAAACCCTAATCGTTCTTCGGTTTTCGGCCGGACACCTTAGCAGTATCTGTCTATCAAACCACAATACATACACAATCAAAGAAGAATTTCGTATTGCATCGGTCTTCGCTTAAGATAATCAGGACCGCGCTGCCCAGTGCATCGAAGGGAGTGAATGGTGATAACAGGGTTACTGTTCAGATATCCCAACATTTGTTTAGTTCTGCGTCTTCCTCATCTTTTCCCCCTACTTCCGACCTGTAATAGTTCCTCCAGAAACTTGGATGTAGACCACTAAAGGTCTTTGTCAAACAGTCGAGAAATCGATTGCAGATTAAAAAACCTCGTCAACCATTGAATCTGGGGTCCTTCAACGAGAGAACTATGAGGCGGGCAGATCAACAGGCCTTTCTGGAGCGTACAATAGAATCCTGAGTAATCGATATTTGCTGCGTATCGGAGACTTGAATTCAGGATCTTAGCTTTATAAGTCACTTGAGTGTACCAGATTTGTCCTCGCGGTTCGTGCTATGCAAATCAGTTGACGATGAAGCCCGTTCAATAGGCCAGCGCGGGGTATGTGTTGTAATCATCAAAAATATCAAAAACAAATTTCACGGATAGGCTTCTCGTTATATTTTATCGTGCGAATGAGTCGTGCCAGGGGGTAATCATCGCTATGAATACAAAAAGTTACAGACTGATCGAGATGAATGAATTCAACTACTTTAAAGAGAATAACTCCACATCTCACACCACTTCACGAAGCCTCGTCCACAGCTTTCTTATTTATCAACAAGTAAAACCGTCCACAATAGTTAATCAATTCTGTATTTTCTTTATAGTCAGTCACTTTCTATAAACTGGTCTTTTGTTTTGATTCTACCCTTGCCCAAAAACTGAACTCGGTTAGGCTTCAGATATCTCTGTCCGTTCTATTTGGGGACCCATGAAATTGAAAAACGTATTCCAGTAGGATGCTTCTGTTATTTTTAAATGCCGGAATCCAAAGAAACTAGCCATTGGCGAGGCAGAACAGCACAGAATTTTTTCCAAGTATTTGTGAAGCGACTACTTCAAATTCGTTGAGTATCTTACTCAAAAAATTCGGGTCCGCTTCGCTGAGAAAAACAAAGAACAATTCAATGAGGTAGCAAGCCCACAACTTTACAACTTCGATTTGCTAGAATGTACGTGGTTTTCGAACTCGAGTGCTACGGGACCCGGTTTAAACAAGTGATAAACACTTAAGTGAATCAGACACTACAACTAACAGTTTCGCATCCTACTTGTTTTCAGATTAAATTGACGTTTTGAAGTGTGCCACAACTCGGCGAAAATGCATTCGTGTATTTCACTGTAGCTGGTCGCACTAAATGCTTCCGTACACCTAGAGACTTCCGCGTCCGACAAGCAGAACCTAGAACCTTGAGCGGAAAATGAATCGGGACAGAGAAGTGTGTCCAAATAGTGGAAGGGGAAACAACCCCTACTGTATAGCTATCGCCCACGGGAGCTTGTTAGTTGTCAAAGTGGGTGCATGTTTGCTTGTTTTTTTACGCGATGTTAGCAAAACACTCCTGTCTGAGTGCATAATTTGTGCAAAATTACCAGCGTTCTGACTGTTCGTTGATCAGTTTTCAGTGTGTGCTAATTAACAACTAAAATTCATCGGTAAAATCCTCCTACAAATCCGGCATGAGTGTGCACAACCGGAAACATTTGTGGACTATTTTATGAATGATTGCCGCCTGTGTCTGAGTTAGACCTAATTAGGGTGCACCCCGAGTGATAGTTCAGAGATTCAGAGATCGACGGGATTCAGTTAACAAACAAGTGCACCCGATTCAACGGTTTCAAATAGGAAGAAGGTAGCCAAATCGGTACGGATGAGCTGTTAGATATGCGGTCATGTGTGTTTCTTTTGAGTTCGTTGAAGAAAATCCACCAAGTATGAAGAGATGAATGAGACAGATTTGGAGGATATTGCACACTTCCTGAATAAACGGGAAGCCTTTCAGAATAGGGCAATAAACCAAAACTTGGAAAACTGCTTAAACTAGGCGCCATCAGTGTACAGATAAATTCATCACGTAAAATATATCTTGGTTCGACAAACGCAACTTCCATAACGTAGCGTTTACCTACGTTTTCTGACTTTCCTTTACTGTTTCAAATAAACTAGTACATTGTTAAACAGTCGTGAAAAAAGAAACACTTGAAATAATTGTCCTCATGTCTTGACTCAACACAGGAGTCAATAATGGATGCCAAGAATTGAGCGACAAACGCACTGTTGAGATCAACCCAATGCACTCTCACTGCTATGCATTGTACGAAATGATTGATTAAAATAGTCTAAGTGAAATAAACTCATATTAAAGTAGAACTTGAGTATTTATCAATACTTTCAAAGTGAGCAAATATGAGGTCCATTTCTTCAAGGTTTCAAGGGAAAGGATGCAGTCTGTTGATATAAATCGACTTGGAAATCACTACAATGAGTCTAGGTAGTCGAGCAAATATGCTATTCAGTATGGTTTGATGATGTGATTTTGACCAATACATCAAAATTACAATACCAGTGGCAATACGCATTCATTTGCGGATAATCCTAATTGATTCGCTTTGCGGATCAAGTATTTTGTAATCAGAAGCTGATTGCACCAGAGTCAACAAGGATTATTATGTTTACCAGAACGGGGAACACAAAATGTGGTAAGGGATATTAGTCAACTCAGGCATCTCTTTATTATTTTCTTCCAGTCTTGACCAGAATCCTAATAAGCCTCTTGAATTTTTATTACGGCAGAGTTGTGCGGACAGACTAAGTATAAATATAGGCAGTCTCTTCCAAATTCCAAGTAATTAACGAGATTTCAGGTGTCCCCAGGAATCAGAACCTCCAGCTTCAATGTTGTACAAGTTCAGACATGTGCTTGTTTAGGATCAAGGTTGAGAGTCACGACGAATGGTTACCACACTAAGGGCGACAACGCTAAACTAGGTAGTGCCTTTCAAAAAGCTAGTAATGCGTTTGATTGAAGCTCCGAGATCACGCAAGGCAGCTGCGCGTTAGAGCCTAAAAATCGCAGCAGTTTTGACCAATCAAATACAAGAGTACCCTGATGGGAAATAAGCGAAATCTGACCGGCAATAATTAGTTTTTGTAATTATTATCGAATTCCTTTGATTTTTACCATTAACAAACCGCTATGATCCTGGACTTTGTCCTGTGTCACAGTGTCGGGAAGTTCTGGTAACTGATTACGAGCACGTTTGATGCTGTTATTATTNTTATTGATTCGCGAGTATTTTGGGACATACACTACCATTCTGGCTTCCATTTGGGAAGACTGGTCCTGTCATCTAGTCTTGAAAATCACCATAGGCAACATTCATCAAAATTTCTAGTCTCTTTCATCTTTACTGCATGATATTTGTGGCGTCTATAGGTCTTAATAGTGAAACTAAATTGATATCATACCAAACGGGAAAACGACCTCACGGAAGATGGTGCTACCTGTTCAGTAAATTTTACAACACATCCCAATGTGTTGGCTTCTCATTTAACTCATATTGGTTAGTTAAATTACTGTGAAACGCACCTGCCTCTGCTGTGTTAATGAACCCCGCTCCACATCCGCATTAGAGTATGCAAGCAGCGTGCGATTACGCTCAAAGAGTAGCGGCGTTATAACTGACGGTTTTGTATATAGATGTGGCACAGATCGATGTAAGCTGTTGTTGATATAGCTGATTAGGGCAGACATTGTACTGAGTTGCAATGCAAGCATTGAAAGCAGTTGAATAAGTCATTACTGAAAGCGCTTTTTGGCGCCAAAAGTGATTGTGTTAAGGCTTGAGGAATTGTATTTTTAATATGTACCTTGATTTGATAATAACGTCAGACTCACCGGACCATAATTTTCGGGTCCCAGAAGAGAATTGGATGACAATACAAAATCATAACGAGATAAACTAGTCCATGAGTCGGATGAAAGAAAATCTGTCATGTATCAAACTGGGTGGTGTTCAAGATTCTTTTCTTTCCTTTTCAATTTTACTTCCTTCTGTTGAATACATTTTGAAACAATTTTCAGGAAGGAGGGAGCAGACAATCAATGTTCTGCCATGAAACACACAATGAGGGAAATCAGACGGTGGTGATGGGACTCGAACACACGCCCTTCGGGGCTGATAATTTGGTGACATTACTACCGGGCCAGCACTGCTCAAACCTCGAGTGTTGGATCCCGATGACACATTTCTCAAAGGGAACCAAAATCGCTGGACGAATAATCTAAGGATATCAATTCAAGAGATTTTAAGCTAAAAGTAAATGTTATACACTTGCACTAACTTAGCACCACGTGAGCATTTAATAAAATCTAAACATATTATCATGGATATTTTTTAGCGGTGGAAGAAATATGGACAAAAATGGACTCTTGATTCACGAACACCAAAAACGACTTTATTGTATCAACAATTTGGGACAGGTGTCAAATGGTGACGTGATTGCCGTAACGCGTAGTTCAAATGCTTCGAAGTTGCTAACATAAGAGTATTTTTCTTCGTACCTCCTAATGTACTCCATTATAATTACCTTAGTAGTATGTACGTTCAGAATTACAATGCAATATTTTTCGCTCCAGTCTCTTGGATGCAAGGGACTGAATTAATCCAAGGGTTTTATCACCGGCTTTTCATTGGGTTAATAATTCAGCATAAACAAAGAGACAAGTTTCTTCATTAAAGTTATGGAAAATTCGGTTCTGACTCTCCGGTTGTTTCAAAAATATGAAACTTACAAATCAAAATGGTGCTTCTGATACTGATTCCAACTCTACGCAGAACAATTATTCCGTTATTATCTTTTTATATATTATAATTTTTTAATGTTTATTTATTTAATTTTATTTATTAAAGCTAGCAACTTCTTTGATTTTAATGGATCCATGCAATCAGAATGGCGAACTTAACCAACAGTCTGGTATACAGTCGAGTTGCATTCAATAGTGATCTGTGAACTCAATGTTTGTCTATTCGGAAACTGCCAACAGAACAACCTGTTCTCTTTAGAGATCGTCTTCTAATGTTAGCGAAATCATCCATAGGAGGAGTCGGCGGGGATCCAACCAATGCGCGAGTAACTCTATTCTTGGCTATGGCATGGGGCTCTCAATCGATATTTCGTTCTTATCAATCACAGAACAGAGACTATATGAATGATTTCCTAGTAATTCGGGTCCTTCAATCATTGTAAACGAAATATTCTATCCAGTTGCTTTGTAGTTGCATGTCTATTTTCAGACCATTTGATAAATGACTCTCATGAGGTACGATGAGCTCAGTTAGATTTAACTTAATAATCACTGTCGCTTCTGCGGATAACTTCGATCACCTTGTGCCAGTTACGGGGTTTCATGCAAATAAAGTTGACTGTTAAAAACACAGGTTCGCTGAGCTCCGGCATAGGTTAGAAAAACCATAGGAGCTGACTAATTAGAACCTTTCACATATTTTGAAGACATATTATACTTGCATTTGCACAGGCCACTAATAAGCTGTGCACGCGCACTAAAACAGAAATACTACCGTACCTGCATTGACACAAAATGCACCAGGGGTACCTCTGTGAATGTGGGTGACACGACAAAGGTGAGCGTCATTTGTTTACGAGTAACTAATTGCTCTTTTGAGCCTCGGTTTTGTGACAGTCATCTGGAAACGGCTAGGGAAGGCATAGCGTCCGCTGGCAATTTTTTGTTGCTACCCGGAGAGGTAAAACCGAAGACATGTGGGCATGACATCGATGTGTTTACACACCAATCGACTACATGTAGCCATGACTCACACAGCCGCGCAGCAGATGCAAGCGAACTCGTGCGCGGGCGCGCACACACACAAAGTTTCTTCCCCAATTCTCATTGACACTGAAAGCACGATGATGAGTATCAGACGTCCACAGCAAGCGTTGTCGCTCATGACTGGTCCAGAAATTTACCCAGCAATTATTCACGAGGAAGCTACCTTGCAATTGTCCCCGGGTGCCAGTGTGCACACATCGCGGACAGAACAGGATATAGCTGCAACTAAACCCAACCAGAGACATTGGTACGCACAAAGCGAGGCAGGAATTATGTCTGGACTGTGAATGGTAAATACAAATATGCTCTCTGTTCACGAGTACAAGAAAAACTAAATCTAGCCAATGTGTGTGCTGCGGGGTGCAAGCACATTAATCGAGGGCTGGGTCTCGATTTCCATTGAACATTTATAATCATTCACTGGAAGTATAGGATGTATCTGTAGCTTTTTATCTAAACAACACTGCCAGAGTATTACTGGCAATGTTGGTGAGTGGAATGATTTATTTGTTTAACAGGATATTCGTTGACGTTAGCTGTAACATGCATTCACTTATTTATGCACAGGATAACGGCACACAAATGTTGAAAAATAATTTAGTGATAATAAGTGACCACAATCAGTAGATGGTGAGAAAATGTATTCATTCATAATGAACGAAAGACGCAGTACGAGGATGAGTGAAGAAATTAAACGCATTGTGAGGACAATCAAACGATGTCTGGGAAATCTTACAAGAACCGGTAAAAATCTACTTCGTTCTTGTTCTCACTCATCGTCATCAATTAGATTAGAAGTTTTGGGAATTCGCATGGCATTGAGAGAATATCATCTATCACCCCCAAGGATGCTGGACGACGAATCAGCAGCTAAAGGTGAGAACATCGAATCCCAATAGAAGGGGATTTAATAAACTAATCAAAAAAGCACTAAACCGACCTTAGTGCCTGTAAATTCACAAAGAAAGATTTATTCAGCGTCGGGAACTTAGTCCAAATAATGCGAATAGCAACAGTGAAAGATTCGCTCTGCTGTTATAGAATGAGCGTTTTCAAACTTCTCGAGAGGCAGTGTCAAGCGATGTTGCACTGAGAAAATTTTAACAGAAAGGGATAAAGTAAACTGTGAATAATACGGAGGACACAAAACAAAGCATTCAAGGATTTATTTCAGATGGGTAAAATTGGCAGGAATGCAGTGCTTTTCAAACCCTTTCAACTATTTGCATGTTCCGGCTTATTTACGGTTGTTACATGTGCCAAGATTTCCTGTGAAAGATTTTGACATGACATTATAAATAGACCATTTCTCAGAATTGGGATCAGATTTCATGTTCCTGAGAATATGAATTGTCCGAGGTCTGTCTCAAACTTCCAAGTGGATGTTAAGAACTGTCACAATAAAGTGGGAGGTTATACACCGTCTGCGCAACGAGCCACGTCGAAGTGATGTACGGAAATTTTACCGGAGAAAAAAATTTCAACAGAACTCAAAACGATAGTTAAGTTCTGGCTGTGCATTCTGCAGCTGACCATATAGAAGATAACACAAACACCATGCTAACGACACGAATCTAAAGAAACATTACAACAAGTGAGAGGTATTTAATTTCTCAACATCTAATTGCAACAGTCGAGGATAAGTCAACAACGTGAACCGTGTGTTGTTCAACCGTCTGACTAGCAATTATTTTTCCACGTGACTTGATTTTCAATTTAATCAATGTACGTATGTTCTTTTAATCTACGTTATCCATTTCAGAAAAAAACGTAGAAATAATCATGACACAGTTTGAAAAATTGGAAATCCAATTGTCCGGCAAAGTCAACGGTGTAAGGCGTACAACTAAGAAGAATGGGAAGCACCAGTATAGATCTATTTTATCTTTAGTTGAAGTCGCTTGTCTAAGGGGACTTCTGTCGAAACTCAAGGAGAGAGCAATGGAGAAGGACAAGAGCAGCGTCATCTACAAAATAAACTGCAAGAACTGCCTAAAACACTATATCGGACAAACTGGGAGAAAACTGTCGACAAGGATCCGTGAACACCAATCGGCAGTCAGGAGAAATGACCCACTATGGTTGATTTCCCTCCACGAAGATCAAGAAGGACATCAATTTGAATTAGAATCACTGAGAATTATCGACCAACCCTAGTGAAAACACGCCAGAGAAGTTCTCGTAGCTTGGTACTCTTCAATCAATGTAGAAAACGGTATTCGCGAAGAAATTTCTTTTCGATATATCGCATCAGGCGTTTACATATATAAGGTGATCACAATACAGATGTCTGATTGGCTGATTAGAGCTCAGTTAGTAACGATGACAGAGGCGAGCAAACAGATCAAAAGAATATGACAAGGCTAATTAGACAGTCGTGGGTGGGGGTGAGAACACAAAGGTAAAATAGAGAGATGAGCAGATTAAATGAAGGNGAGACAGGGGGGGGGGTTGATGTTCTGTTTTATGCACAATCAATCCGCTGTCCAGGCCAGGACAACAACAGTGTCTGGATCAGCTTTTTTTGCTTACATGATTCTGGATTGGAAATTCGGATTGCAATTGCCTCGGCCGTGGTTAAAAGCCGCCTTCTTATCCCTTTGGAATATCTTCAGGGTATAGTGTAAATAATTTTGAATGCGTCGAATCTGTTCACAGAATGCCTACTATCGATGAGATGGCCGAGAACCGAGCTGCGAATAGATCTAACCGTTTCTTTATAGAGGGCCGCGGGACAGTGCTCACTGATGCGTTTTGATGATCGCCTGGTCGTATGTCCAATGTATCGCACACTACAAGTGCACGTGAAAAGATATAGAACGAAAGATTTGGACTGGATGGGCAACTTATCTTTAAGTTGCTGGAACACTAAGGGCCGAGTGGTAGTGAGGATATGCGGCTGAGCTGCAGGGTACTCTTCAATCAACTCAATAAACAGGCACATCGAAACGGGTCACGTGTATACGTCAATGCAACTCAAGGACCAAATGACACAACAACAAGGTCACGCTGTGACCCGAGTACGGACGGAAACCACAATCAGGACAAAAGGACAACCGCCTGCGCACCCACCCTCACCCCCTCCCACCAGTTCAACGGCGAACCGAGTCGAACACAATGAGAACAAAGGAAAAAATAGTCGGTGGAGAAGAACACATATATATAAATGAACGAGTACAAGCAGAACACTACCACTTCACAAGCACTGATGTTGTTATCTCGGCTGGTGATGAAGCGTTTGCAAACAAATTACCAAGCTCGGCGAACAGGCGAAATGGAATGGTCGTCATCTAAGCACTCGTACTAAGTCTGTCACGGATAGAACGCGGGAATGCAGGACTGTTAGATTACCCGGGCCAACTGCATCGAACGAGTTCACATCTATAGTACCACGAGTATTAGAATCCATCTCTATCTTTGAACAAAACCTTGATAAGGAGAGACGATTGCACGTATTCACCGAGGGAAAACCAGGAGAAAACTACCCTACAGAGACCATCCTTCACAAATAGTTCAAAAATATCTAGCACTTTTCCCGTTCTAAGTAGGTGCAAAATTTCATCAACTTAAAAGAGAGTATTAACAGCCATAGGAACGTTTTACCGGTGGCGCTAGCCAAGTGCTTTATAAGTAGTTGCATGCATCCGAAAGAGTTAATTGTCGTCCTTTATTTTCAAACCAGAGTGGCAAAAATTACAGAGTCAAAAAAAATAAACATCACCTTTTTGAGCAAAAAATGCTTCTCATCAACAAACAGACGAGTGGGATTCGACACAACGGATGTGCAATATACGGACGTACAAGAAAATGAATTTTCGAACTGTGAGCGTGTATATACTGCCTATGCAATTTCGTTTTAGATAAAGAGTGTAGGAAAATACGGTTTTAACATGAGTTTACGAAAGTGTGAATGATTGAGTCCACAAGTTTGTCTTTAGTTATACCACTGCAATTACAAATGTACGTTAGGGGCATTGCCAGTGATTAAAATTTTTTCAACAAACTAAGAGAAATTACTAGGTATGACCACAGCCATTAAGTAAGTCCGCGTTTACTCGTGAATTAATCAATCAAGTTGTGAGAGATATGACATCTTTTACACTTTACGGACTACCTTCTGAACGTGCACCATGATAAATTGCACGATAGTGTGATATCAGTATATTTTACCTTTTACCGTTGGTGAGAACCCGTGATCAGCACAAAGGGGGATGAACCCACCTGTGAGTACTCTATTTGGTTCATTAGCCAACAGGGAAAACAACATATTCAGATAATTTGAGGCTTTCGATTGAAAAGAATGAAATGAAGACCAGTTAAAACTACTACTTAACTCAGTTTGAATTTTTAAGGTCTCTTCATAGGTGCTCAAATCACATCATAAACACAACATCGTTAGTGTGTTCGCAAGCAACGAGCGTAGGAGAAATGAAAATATTTTTGAAGCAAAAGGAAAGGAAACCAGTAAAATTAATGCACATGACCGAATGCCAGAAGCCAAAAAATGAGTACAATAATTTTTCTCCCTTAAGGTATGCGAAACTCCCTTGATTTATGATGCAATCAAGGATCAACCTGTAGGCATTCAAAATATAATTCGTTTTGATCGGTATATTGAACAATATCAGTGGATCAAGACCGCTTAGAGCCTTTTGGTAGCTTACGAACACCACGTTGACGGTCTTACAATTCCTCCCTAGAGCTATAAGTTTTGTTTGAGCATGGTAAGCAATGCTGTCAAAAAGCGAAGCGCAAAGAGCGATCACAAAATTGATACAGGTTAGTTTCATCAGATTCTATAACAAGCCACTGCAGAAAAAGTCCTTTATGCAAAGTGAGCATGACTGATTTATATTCTATGGGACGGTGCTTCCAGGATTCATTTTGGAGTGAGGAAGTTATCTTATCCAGTTTTCAAGTGTTAGGGACTTCACGTGCTGAACAATCCTTGAAAATGTGGTGGATCTGAAAGGGTCTCCACACATTCTTAAGAACCACTGTTGATAGTTCATCTATCTAAATGAGAAGCAGTTGTTGCAGGACCATAATTGTTGATGACGTACATCAGTTGAAGACATGTAGAGCTGTTCAACGTGAATCTTGGCTGAACACGAAATGGAGCGTTTCAGTATCGGTTTTCTCCTATTAGTCATTAGTATTGCGTTTTATAGCTCAAGACAGGTTATGCAAACTGACGTTTCACAGGATAGTGTTCACTTTCAAATTAGTTTCACATTTCACATCTGATCAACCTGGTAAATTTCTTCATTTGGATTGTATGCCCGTGTCTGTCGGCCTCTTCTTTCCCGCTGGGCAGCTGTTTGGGTGACGGGGGATTACTATCAAACAACGTAGATGAAGACCGTTTCAAGCTGGTCTCAACGATTGCAACTTAGAAATAAGAAGCTTTTAGATTGAGTGTACTGCCCTGCTCATGTGAGTTGTTTTTTAGACTTGACTGCTGATTATCCCATAAGAGCACTTGGTAAAATTTCCATCTAAAATTTCAAATATGTAATCCACTTCCATTTGTGATGACAAGTTGAATGCTCCAAACCTCTTGGTTACATGTACTAATTAAATCATTTAGGGACGTATTCTAATCAAAAAAAATGTAGGCAGTATAAACGTGTAGGCTATACAAGTGCTCCATTTTTGCGGCAATTATGGCAGTTGTAAGGGGTGCCCCTAGCAAATCCATTGTAACTCTGTCAACTTTCTTGAACGGTTTTCCGTTGATTCTAAAATGAATATTGAGTGTGCATTGCCATAATCGGTTTGTTAGATGAGTCACAAAGATAACAACTTCTGCTCCATCGAATGTCGTGGAACAGAACCGGTAGATTATTGCTTTCCGCAATTAAACATTAGTGGACAGCGATTCCGCGTTTGTTGGTGCCGTAGATTGTTAATATGTGCTTTTCACGATTGATGCCTTCAAGTTGTAATGTACTTTATAGAATACATCAAGCAGCATAGCTACGAAAAGGTTTCTAGATTTTCGTGAATCTTTGGGCGATTGAAGTGCAGATGGAAGCGTCTGCATCCAGCACTGCCCTTTGAATGAGGTGTTGATCTCCCGGGGATTTGTGTGATACTGTACATTCTTTTCCGAGACTTATCTGAACATCCCAGTCTCTCAAACTGCTATTCATTTTAACAGCATATTCAACACTGCCCAACAGCAATTCACCGTAGCATTTCTCAGGTCTGACAGCGAAGTATTTTCTATTTCACTTCAGTTTTATGATTTTTTTATTGCATCCTGGTGCTCCTCATTTACAGCTCGCTTATGTGGATTTCAGTTACCCAAATTGCCGATTAGCACAGTCCCTCAGTGTGACCTTCAAATTGTTACAATTACCTTTTTGTTGTCCACCTCAATGGACGTTGAAATCCAGTTTGAATCCCGGTTCTAACACCTCCATAACGTAGTATTGCAACGTATCGCAATATAAAGGAGCCATCTTGATAAGGCCAGCTTCCTAATGCATCAAAAATAAACCAGCTAGGAGGAAAGAAAAATTGATAGCTGCAAAACAGTGCAAAGCTTCTGGACGCAGATCAACACAGTTTAGTTATATTGTTACAATGCTCGACCACGGCTAAACTAACCCATCGATAAAAGCATCAGCCCAGCAATGTCTTCAGTTTTCTAAGCACTGGGTTTCTTATCGTAGTTAAACCGCGGGGCCTTTGAAAATGGCCTTGTAATTTTTTTATCGCTAAAGCTTTGATTGTTTTCATCACACAACCTCTGGATATACTTTTGTATCAATTACGGTTACCCAAATAACCTACAACGCGCTTGGTTTAATCTTCGTACGAGTATCCGTGGAATATATTAACGAACCGTTCTTATGTGCTTTTTTCGTTTTGTGAGAAATAAGGTTAAAAGGATCATTAGAAATTCACATGGAAAACGGAGAAAACATCGTGCTGGCTGGAAAGTTGAGCACCGAATCCCAAAATAGCATTGGTTTTCCGATCATTTTGTCCATGAATATCTGCTCAGTTCTTTCTAAGCTATCGTACATTGGTTTTCTGGTTCGCTGCGGAGAGTACTCCTACTTTTCCAAGAATTTTGGTTACAAGAATCCGTCGAGGACGAATTGGTTCAGATCGAAGGCTTTCAATTATTTCGAGCAGATAGACCTCCGGGAAGGAAAACTAAAGGTGGAGACATTATCACTTATGTGCGCCGGTCGTGGTGTAACTCCACCAAATACATATTCACTCACTGCACACAAAACATTTACTGTATTTCTGTAGAATGCACACCAAGTTTTCTTCTGCGTCACTCTTCGATCATCTTTTCAAACCTATACATCACTATAAATCACTATACGTCACCGATAGCCCAACCGCTTCATCTACGATAGACTAAAATGGTTACGTAGGCTGAAAGAAAGGGTGTATCTCCCGCGAGATAAACTAACAGTCAAATCTGTCTACTTTCACATCTTATGCGAGATATCCCATCTCAATCAATAGTATGAGGAAACTATGCTAGCAGATAAGTCCTGCCGTCAGCTATGGAACGGGCTGAAGTTGCTCTGTGGTTGTTCAGCTTTACCTACTACAGTCTCATGTGATATCAATGAGTTCAACAAATCTTTTGCTTCAGTGAAAAACGTTATGCAAGCTTTACCCCGTCCAAAAACAACGTCACTTGATTTCCACCGCCCTGTTTGTCACAGCAGAGCAAGGTTTAAAGGAGTTAAATGCTATCAATGGAAATAAATACACTGGTCCTGATGGGTTATCCCCAGTGGTCCTTAAAACATGCGCAAACCACCTCGCACAAACCGTTTCATTCATCTTTAATACATGTCTGTCAGAAGGAAGACTACTTAACACATGGCGTGATATTCGCATCACTCCAGTACCTAAGAAAGAAAAGGGTAAGTTTCGACCTTTTGCTTCATCTTCAGTATTACTTAAGACTTTTGAGTGTATTATTAAGAAGCACCTATCCTCTAATCTTGATTTTCGTGATTCCGATCAGTTTGCTCGTTGTAAGCGTCGCTCTACTTTAGATGCGGTTGCTTGTCTTATACATTCGGTTTTATCCACTATAGACCAAAAACAAAATGTTTCACGTTTGTTTCTTGGACTACACATACGCGCTTAACTCTCTTGAGAGAAACTTCCTATTGACTCTGTTACGGCAAGATAATCTACCGGCACATCTTTTGAATTGGATGTACGACTATTTTATCGACCGAAGACAATTAACTTGTCTCAATGATATTAGGTCTTCTACTGTTACTGTAAACCAGGGTGTAATGCAGGGTGCAATTTTATCCCCTTTTCTGTTCTGCTTTTATATCCAAAATTTGCCGATCACCCCCAATGATTTCACTTTTAAATATGCTGATGACATAGTAGTTGTTGGTGCACCTCATAACAATAACCCTTCAACTAACCCCCTTCAATTAGCCATAAGTTCCATTTCTGAATGGTCCGATGGTGTTAACCTTTCTATAAACCGCAATAAATGCATTGAAGTTTTGTTTTCCATTGAACGTAGGCCATCAGCTCTTTCTGGATTATCTGTTCCCAAACCTGAATTAATAACTTAAAAGTTGGAAGGTCACAACACTTACAATATATTGGATTTTTGGTGTCTGCTGACCTCAGATGGTTCAATCACGTAGAACAGACATTTCTTAAAGTCAGAAAGTTGACCTTTTATATTTCACGCATTCGGCATCTGAGGGTGCCATTGTACATCACCTCTAAATTGATTTTCTCATGCTTTTTGTGCCATTGGACCTACTGCTCTCCCGTTATCTTTCACGGTCTAATGTCTAACATACGTGTTGTGCTGACGAAGTCGGTTTCACGACTCAGCGGCCGAGACAACGACTCCGTACTTACCAGGGATGCATGGATCCCTGTTCAGCTAGCAACTGTCAATGGCGTATGAGCTCCTCTCAGAGGGCCACCGGCAACCATGCCCTACCTTCCTGCTGCCTTGCAGTTAGCACTTGGATGTGCAAAGGCTAGAGATGCCAACTCGACTCAAAGCCGGGTGACGCTGGGGACGTTTCCTGTACTTAACCCCCAAGAAATTTCATAGATATCCACTCAACCTGTCTTGCTAATCATGCTACGGCGTTCCCCAGAAGCGACGCGCCCTGTGCTCCTCCAGTGGCTCGGGCGACAAGTGTGCGCACTGGACACCTTAAACTACGCAAAATTTCTTACATTGGATGCTGGAATGTAAGAACACTCTTAGATGCCGGGAGTTAGGCACTAACGATACGCGCGCTGCATGACTATCAGCTGGATATTACATGCCTCTCAGAAGTCAGATTGGCGGACTCCGGCTCCAAAAATATAAAAATCCCAGGTATTGATAGCCATTACTGGCTGTACCACAGCGGCAACGAAACGTCGGGTCAACACGGAGTGGCCATCGGACTAATAGTGCTGGAAACCAATATCTTCTAGGATTGCAGTAGCCCGATTCAGGGGTCATCCAGTAAACCTCACAGTAATCGCTGTCTACGCCCCGACTCTCCCATCTGACAACGACGTCAAGGATGAGTTCTATGGCAGCCTTCAATCGCTTGTTAATGAAATACCCAAACGGG
>UZAN01042996.1:3632-44224 GCA_900618425.1 Echinostoma caproni
TTACGTCCGATGTGGGGCAATATCATATTCAATCCCGTGAATGAGGCTGGAAGAATAAAGCATTGAGAGAAACCTAGTTATTGAAAATCAGGATGTTGCACGAGTTTGGTCAATACTTGTATACTCAACTCAAATTAAAAATGGGCCAAATTAAACATGAAAATGTAAAGTATTCTGTGATACACAACTTTGTTATTTTCTGTTGAATGCATTTTACTCTCACTTCAATTTGTTGAACTGAAAGCGCAAATCCAAAATGTGAGCTAGTGAATTTAATGCGAACATTTCTTATTGCAGACGTTGCGCGTTTATCAGGTAGTTTACGATTTGTCCACTAATAGAACAGCCAGTGATAGAATTCCCCTATGAAAATTTCACTGTTTGCGATAATTCCTTTGAGAAAAATAAGTTGTAAATTACCGAATTTACCGGTCGACTACTAGTTGTTCTAAGTTCTATCCCAGCGGGACCTAAGAGTATTGGTGGACTAGGAAATCAAATATGTTTTAGGGGTTTGACATTGTACCGATCCTAAGGACATCGGTATGCAGCAACGGTTTTCCTCCCAGTTAGGCCCAATTTTGAATTAATCCGTCAGGAGGAAGGGGTACAATTCACTTAATGAAATACGCATTTGTTTCGCAGTGTCAATTGGGGTGCAACAATCATTTTCCTGTTTAGTAATCACTCAATATCATCTATGATTCGGAGACTAACAGCTACTCTTGAGGTTGACAATTACGTTTTCAACCGCTTTAAACGTATAGCAATGGTGTTCATTATTCAGGCGTTTATGGACACCAACACTTGTCATGGCACGTAGAATGGTAGGTCATTATGAATGAGGCTGTCAGTTTCAGTTAGATGTGATCATAAGATATAGCTTTTATCAACAGAGGTTTATTGGGTTCCTAGAAAACCACTTTCGTTCCAGTACACAATCACATTGGTACCTAAAGAAACGCATTTACATGTTTATCATTGCACCAGGCACGATAAGGCCTTTAAGCGATTATCGATGTGATTAGCTTGGTTTCAGTTGAGGAAAGTAGCTTAGAGTTCAACTGATACCCCACTATACTCCCAACCAATCAATTTACGTAGGCTATTACGTACTGCTACCTAAGTTAAAGGAACAATAGAACATTTATATGTAACATATTGATATCAGCAACGAAAAGCAGTGGTCTAAATAAATTAGTAGTCAAGACCTACCATGATTTTGTTAATATGTGATCACAATGTTCGCCAATTCACTTGACTCTAAAACAAATATCACATTTTCAAGAACAGTAAGATCCAGACAATTGAGATCTAAATCGGATAAATTATATTTTCCAGCCAGTCTGAATGAACCAGATGTATCAAAAGTTTTGTTGATTGCATTTAGGAGTAAGCAAATATTTTCTTTCATATTCAATTTCTCGATCTACTTTTCTTTTCATTCAAATAGGTTTAACGAATTTCCTGTCGGAAATAATCCTAAAGCTTTCGAAATTTCAACAATTCTAGAAAAATACATTTTTTCTTATGTTGAAAAATTGCTTTCAGGTCTGTACCCATTTTAAACCCACTTTTTTAGTTACAGTACTTTCCTCTTTCCTCGCTGAATCTTACGCATTTTTTGCGCAATAAACAGGTTTTATGCAATGATAGNACAATCAGCGCCGCATAATGTTAACACAATTCAGGCAATGAACTTGATTTAACTGACCATACCTGATTCCCCAGAGGACTAAAGTGCTTGTTTCGGATCTTAATGATCCTTTAATTGGAATACTTGAGTGATTGGTACACAGGGGAGAAATATCTGTGTAACTTAGTACCAACATGGAGCAAGTTAATGACGATAAAAGACAATAACCACAAACTGAAATCTCGCAAATTCTCCAATTTACTGGATGAATTGACAGGAAGCGATGGATGAACTTGTATTGAACATGACTGACGAAAGTGTAACTTGTGGTCATAAATCATGTGGACAGTTGTTTACTGAAATGAATAAATGAAACCACCTTAACGGCTGACCCACACTGTTGTCAAAACAACATACTCACTGTTCTCAATGATAATCTAAATGAAATAAAGCCTTGTAACCCGATTTTTGTAATGATGCATAAATTATCACTTTATATATTAGAATACTGTGCATGTCTCTTCAGAAAAAAAAATCAAAACCAATCATCCTCAGAATTGTGGAGAAATTCATTATCAAATTATCAATTGTCGTCAAGACTGTTGAAAAATGATAATACAAATTGAGGTGGCATAATGGAATTTAAACAAGGAAATTCTTATTGTTTGTATTTATAAATAATATTTTTTTCAACCACTTATCATACACATATATCCCTAATTACGTTTTGCAGTGTTTTAAACAAGATAACTTTGACGTGTCTATTCCATTGGAGCGGGTGACTTACGCCAGAACAAAACCACCTCAGCCTTGATTAGACCTTTGTAAACCTTTGCTTCCCCCAAGTCTGAAGGGTGACATCATGCAAATCAATGGTTTTTCTTCAATTACGCTTAAAACCCCTTTTAGTGGACAATCAAAAGAAACCGACGGAATATTTCAAAGTCAAACAGTGAACCATTTGCAACACCTTCTCGATGATAAAATGGCATCGTGATCGAGGTAACGGCTATCTGAAAAAATGACGGAGTGCCGTTCTTAAACCGGCATCTCTGCTGACCATCTGAACCACAATGTGGTGCCTGATCTTATCTAAAAACCTCTAATGTAGTGTAATCTATCTGAGAAACAGAACATAGCTGATTACTGAAGAGAGAAAAAGAATTAATTTTGTAAATTATCGAAAGTACTTGATCAACTGTAAAGAACTGCATTTACGAAACAACATGCTTATGCTTTTAGTTCGTCAAATTTGTAGCTCTACTTGTTTTCCACCGAATTAATGAATTATTTTAATTTCTCTCTTGTGGTGGTTCGCGGATTTATTCTCGTAATCATCCAAAATCCTTGAATTAAAATGTAAAACGTTATTGACACCTTTGTACCAAGTATAGTTAACCATTTTTTCTTATTGTATTCGTTCCCACAAAATTTCATAAATTTAAAGTAAGCGCACTACATAAATGTCGATTGATTACAACTTCACTAGTAGTTAACAAAAGATGTGACCAGATTGGTCCTTGTCTTCCTTTTCGAAACAAGTCAACTGAGGCCACCATACCACTCTATTCAGTGTATTTCGTCGTACCTTGAATCTAATTACCACTGCTTCCAATGTGATCAATTAGTTTTGTCGCACAGTTTATGACTTATGTTGAAATCTCCGATACTAGGTCGTTGAATAACTTGATTCTCGGTGGGCCGCAGTTGAACTATGTTCCGCTAGACCAGCTTTGGTTCTGCTTCACATCGATGAATGCACCGAAATGCTTGAAAAACTGATGAGAGAAGTCAGTTGTTTGTTTAGAATCACACTGGTTGTCGGCCAGCTGGCGAGCCTTGCGCGTAGGTCAACCATTGCACATGTGTTATGGGACGGCCTTTTACAATGATTCTTCGATTGATTTGCTGCTCACGTCACTTTTTGAATTCGCACTTTGTTCTGCCTGTTACTTTTTCTGGTGGTAATAGTCTTTCACGAATTTTCTTTCTCGTTGTTTGGCTAAGGCATTGTGTAATGCACACAAAAATGAAGTTTCCTGTCATCGTCGGAAAATCAGTGATTGCCTGGAATTCCTTTATTCAAGGAACAACGGCTAGTTAAAGATACACTGTCGGTTTGCTTGGTTACTGAAGAAAAATAGCCAGGCTTGTTAATCAATTCATTATCATATGCCATATGCATTTATTACCACAGTGCTCCAGCTGGTCTCCCATTTTAGGACATATTTTCTACCGACATTCCTCTCCTTCTTCACCAGTGCATACTACTAGATGGGGCTGTCGGATAGACTGCAGAGCTACGACTGACTTCAGTTGGCAGACAGCAGGAAATCTAGAACATATTCGAGAATTTCAGTGTAGAATTCACTCTTCTAAACTAGTGAAGGCATAATGAATAAAAAAACAGTGCAGAATTTTTCAATGATAATGCCTCCACTCAATATAGAATAGGTTTTCGAAAAGGAATCAACATGATTTGTGTCATTGCTTTTAGCATATGAAATTTCAAAAAATATTTTCCAAATTTTGATCTAAAATAAGTCTCACTCGAGGAAGCGTCAAAACTTTCACCGGTCTAGAATGTCTGATGCAACATACTGATTATCATAATCAAAGTGACTGGCTGTGACTGTGGCTATAGAACTCTGTTAGAAGACCAAAGATTTATTCGAAAACCAAGAGAATCTAAAATCTGTTTACCCCGGTTTTGCCCTTTATTCTCTGCGGTAAATCCAATAAACATAGTTAAAAGTCACCAATTTACATTTTAAATGAATATATTTTTGTTAAACCGTAGATTTGGTCTTAAATTTAAGCGGTGTGCCATCTTAGTATAGTCTGGTTTCAACAATCACTTTCTAAACATCAGCTTATTTCTTTGAGACGAATCAGCCAGATAAAAGAAAAAAAATTGACATCCAAACAAAATAAGGATCATCGTGGAAAGAATGATGACTTAATATTCACAATTACGTCTCTCAGTTCCATGACAGAGGAAAAAAATGCTAAATCTCTTATTTTGACCAATTCGAAGGTGCTCAACTGATCCAGATTTATCGGCATAAAGTTATTTTATATTATTTACTCTAGAACGTTTCCGATTAGTTGATTTTGTGCTTAGAAATTTTATTTATTTCTTAATTGTCTGGTAATTGTTTAAATATAAACTGAGTGAATAAATAATAATTCCACTGTTGTACAGTATAATGGTGCTCAAAAGCGGTACCCCAAGTATTAAGTCTAATCAGACATAAAACGTCTTCTAATTGTATTTTGAAAAAGAACCCGTGATAGGTAGTCGTCTGTTTTAGAATCAGTTTACTTCATTAAATTGAGATACAGTGAATGACACGTGTTTCCTCGTTTAGAGACAATAAAATAGATGGAAACTACCATTAAAAAGAAAAGTAATCGGGTGCGAGTTATTTTCGAAATATAAACTCAGTCAACACTGTTGTTTACAAAACTGTCATATAAACTTTTACAGAAGCAGGAAATGTTCACTGTTATTTTCGTGTGTAGCGTCAGGCGAATACGTCTAATAACCTGCCTGTTCCGTTACGGGGTGAATCTTGTTCCTGTCTCGCTGAACCTTCGGAGTATTTCATTCCTGTTTCTTACTGTTTCCTCCACGACAAATCTCCTTTTCGTCACATTTTCCATGCCACACTCAACCTTATTCTGCAATGAACATTCACGAATGTTTGTCTCCTGGTACGTCTTCCTTTATTTTCCATTCAAAACCTAACATGGGTTGAAAATTCAAAAGCTTTACTGGTGCAGAAATTCTCGGTGCAAAATGTTTATCGTAAACTATTTAGTTTTATTCTTATTTTCAGACGAAATCTATGTTATAATAAATTATGAACTTCAACCGTTCTTCACGTTTGATCTGTTCACTTTCCACAATATTGCAAATGACTGATAACTAACGGGTTCAGTTGGAATCGGCGTGTCATCAACAATTCGCATCAGTCTTCAATCAAACAGAAACAGATGGATCTGAAACAATTTGGAGACTAGCTGCAAACCTAAGCGCATGGAAAACAATTTCCTGCAGTGAATCTTAGTTCATGAAAGGTTTAAACAGCAGCTGCCTTTTGAAAATTCAGGTTAGCATGCCAAATTAATTTTCCAAGTTTTCTAATAAGATTCCTCTATGTGACTCATAATTTTCAAATTTTTGTCCAACCAAAGAAAGAACCTGTGTTGTTTTTTATTTAGCAAAGTGAAACCGGTCCTGGAGAGAAATTTCCACTTGTTAGCTTTTCCTTTGCGATCTGGATTACACAAGCAGAATTTATTTATCTGATTTATACGATAGAGTTCATTTTTGTTTCTTTCGAGGGAAAACGTGACTTGCCTTCTGGTTGCAGTACCCCAAAAGGTCGTTCAAAGTTCTCTGGATGAAACAAACGCACAACAGAATTCGCAATTCTCACATTAATCCTTCTGCATGGATTGTTGGACTTTGTGAGAGTAACGTTTATCTTTCGAGAAAAGCATTGCTATTCCCAGTTGGCAGGATATATATCAAACGGCGCCGGGGAAACGTCGCCAGTGGGATCATAGATCTTCATCCAAGGTTAATAATGCATTAGATTTCTCGGTCAATCTCATTCCCCATTTGGGTCCATTGTGAGATTATTCGTTCAGATACACAAACCTTGTAATTGCAACTGGATAGATAGATTAGTAGTACATATCGCTTGTCTTCAAATGGTTCCAGATTGTGTTTATGTTGCCGGTGCATTCATTCTATGTGGACCCAATACGTGAGCACCCACTCCGGCAAAGCAACAAAAGTACTGGGGGGAATTAAATATCACAACAAATTCCATTTTCATTTCTACTCACATTTTTGAAAAAACAATGATACAACTTTAAGGAAGAGGAGAGCGGCCAATCCATTTGCTGTCATGTTAACTAGTCATCATCCCCAGGCCCTTAGTTATGCCACTCCTGATGAAATAAAACGATATATTATGGTGAAAGTGTTTGGCATGTTTTGAAAAAATAAATCTGACGATTCAGCGTGTCGCTCTTTGTTGAAAACAAACTCGATTATTGTTGGTTTACATCTGGAATTTCCAACCGTGTCGAAGGATAAGCACTAAATCGTGTAATTTCAAAGGGATCTGTTTCGGGTCAATTCAATAGGCCCAAGTGTTTTCTGCATTCTATTACCCGCCGGTTGTACAGAAGTGCAAACCTAAATTGAATTTGAAGCAAGCACACTGCTAACAACTGGACAAAGTACCTGGATAATTATTTTTTATGCTTCTCAATGAAAAGTGACTCACCGAACATTTGTGTTTTAAAAATAACTTAACAACCGCGTTGGTGACTAAAAAATTATTTTCGGAGGAAATAAAGGGTTTCCAGTTAAATGACAAACAATGTAGCAAACGAGCTTGTGTTCGTAACTTAGTCCTCGGGCATTTATAGTTGTGTGTTTATATATGAGATAAAAATAAATGTAATCGAATCATTAAATTAAATTATAGAGAACAATAATTTCTGTCAAGTTCTGTAGGGACACTTGGAAAGAAAGAGAGAAAGAGGTGAAGTTTCATTCCACAAATTTCCGATGACCTTTCTCCACATGCAACGTGTCACGCCATGTTGCGTCAACACAGCGCGGTTCAGCTCGTCATGTAGGTTGGGTTTGGGGCCAAGGTAATTGGAATACAGCAACCAGGTTCTTCTGTTTGCATAGCGATGATTTCAGGACTTTGATTGCTATTGCTTCGTTGCTAAGTAACTTTGACGAACGTACGTTGACTTATTTTGGGGCACTTAATAGATGACTGTGAACTCAGTGTTTTCTACCAGGTGCCCGGTATCAGTGAGGTGGACCAAAATTGCAGTAGCTAATGTTTTCTTGCATCCCGTGCTCAGTCAAGCCGGTTTGTTTTCTCTGACCCTTTGTGAAAACTGTTTCATCGTTCGTCCTATGGCGTTTACAGAACGGGCACAGCTCTGTTTAAAACCCTAAGGTAAGCTATCCTTTCTATCCTCATCCATGATTTCATAATATTTCACTTTGCACATATTCATCAAGTTATGTAGATTAAAACATGAAGCAGTTGTCATCGTAATTACCGATAGTAAAGTTATTAACAGGTTTGAAAACAAAATTTGTAGCATTGCGAAGATACATCGGACCACAAATTCAGTCGGTGTTGCACTTTATGTGAATCTGTCGTGTATTGTGCACATTTGGGTACATTAACTAAATTGGAGACATCATACCGTTGGTTTCCTTGGCGAGACGCTTTTTGCAATGCAATAAACAAACGCATGCATTATCGAATTGATCTTAATTACGCTCCACGTTGTACTCAGGCTGATGCGTTGCAGTAGCAAAGTTATAGGAGTATATTATGCCACATCACTTTTAAACCTCTGCGCAAATGGAAAGGAATATTATTTGGTTAATGATACTTCTTTTCTAGTCGTTGACTGTTGGGATTAACTGCCTGACTATCTACGGGCTGTACGAATCACACGATTGCTTATTTTGTACTCTTAACACTATTCCACCAGAACAATTGCATAATCACAGTGAGAAAACTTGTCACCTAGTGTACACTTTTTTTCTGCTCATCCTAATCATGTGCACAATAATCAATCGAACAATCGAAAGTGTAAAGCTCCAGAAGGAAGCACCTATGATTCTCAGATTCTCATCAATATACGAAATCCGTTTGTATTCTTTTCTTCACCCGGAGAAAATATACTCCGTTGCTTATGCGTGGGGTTACCAAAACCTTGTGTAAATGGCACTGATTTGACTAAATATTCCCAAGTGAACTCAAGTCAGTTAAGTCAAGAAAAGCTTTATGCACCAAAAGGGTGAATTTTCAACAATTCACGATTTTTACAGTGGATAGGTAAAACAATTGCAAACAAAAAAACAGTATAGGAAATTCTACACTTTCATAAATGAGAGAAATATGAGGGAAAAAGTTTTTCCCTGAGGTTGGTGGGAATATGCTGACGATTTATTAGTAAACGAGCTAGGTAAGGAATTACACTGTTTCGATGTGGGGAAGTCCGCCCATGAAGGAGTTAATATATGGAGCGTGTCCGGGGATTTGACAGGGCTTTCGTGATATCTTGATGCAGACAGTGCCCTTGATCACGTATCATGCTTTCAATGAATGTATCACAAGCGTCAAGATGCTTGGAAATATAGAAATCAACTAAAACAACTCTATCAACTCCACTGTAGTGGAACAAACGTTTAAGGGATCTTGAAAACAAAGAAAAGTCTTCTTCTTTCAGTCCAGGGGTAAAAATAGGGGAGTAGTATAGCCAGTGTGGAAGAATGCAGGCAATCACAAATTTAAGAATAACATTATGTGGTACGGCCAGTTTCCTGCGCCTGAAAGCATAAAAAGAGTTTTCGAACTTCTGTGAAAACGTTGATGACATGGGCAGACCAGGACAGGTTATAGGTAAGGGTGACTCCAAGGTATTTACCAGATACAGATTTGAGAATGTTTTGATTGTTAAATCTAATTCCGGGAGATTTTCAACTAATGAGAGATAATGTGGATAATGGAACTTCAGTGCACCTACTGATGTTAAGTACAAGGGATCGGGTAACAGACCAATCGTGAAGTTCATTAGGACTGTTTTGGAGAGGTCGAAAACTGTCTAAAATAAGAACTGGACAACCAATCACAATATCATCAGCTTAATTACAAGCAATAAAGTTGATGGGAATGGGCAGATTTTGTATACACATGAAAATAAAGAAAAGGGACAAAATGGCACTTTGAAAAACACCGGCTTCAATGTTAATGGAAGAAGATTGTACACCATTGAGTGAAGTAAACTGAGTCCTACGGGAGAAGTACTTGATTAGTACACTCAAGACTTCAGGAGTTAGATCACACTCAGAAAGACGTTCAATGAGCAGTCTTTGGTTGAGAGAATCAAAAGCGTTTGTATAATCAAGAAAAGTTAAACGAGTGGTACCAGCGCCATTGTCTAAGACGGAAGCAACAGAATGAACAATATGAGCAACGGCGTCAAGTGTTGATAAATGGAGTTTATAAGCAAATTGTAAAGGGTCATGGGAGTTACACGGGGGTATCATGCGGTGAAGCAAAACATTGTCAAAAGCCTTTAGCACCACAGATGTGCAGGCAATAGGACGGTACTTTGACGATCCTTTCTTTGGAATTGGTGTGATCCGGGCTGAACTCCAACAATCGGGGATCGTTGCAGATGAAAAACAATTACTGAACAATTCAGCAATGGTTGTCGACACAGGCTTCAACAAATGAGATGCTAATTCATCGGGACCATGAACTTTATTGGCCTTAAGTCTACTCAGATTTTGGATAACCTCGTCCGGAGAAACAGGGTTTATTGCATCATGGGTAGAAAAAAGAGGTGAGAAGGAGCTAGATGCAGGTACAGAAGCAAATTGACGGTTAAGTACCTCAATGTTGAGACAAGAACCGATGTATGAACCACACAGTTTCCTCAAGATAGTCCACATCTTACGAATGCTTCTGTTGCCAAAAACAGTATCTACATACATTCCGTTCAGGCGTCTTACTTCTGCTCGAATCCCAAAAAGAGAGCTCTTAAACTCTGTTACGCCTGCCGGCCATGTATGCCGTCTCTTTAGCACGATGAAGTCACTTAAGAAGGAGGCAGGACAACCTATCAGTTCAAATACAAATGGTTTCAACAGGACAGCATTGGTCATAGCAGAAATTAAGAAAATCGGTAAGGTGTTCATAGGAAGAAGACAGCTGGTGATGGAAGACCACAGAAAAGTCATTAGATTAAACTAAGCCCTGCAGTCGGGACAAGTTCTCAGGAGAACAATTTCTCTTCCGTAGCGTACGATAGGTGGGTAGTGTATGAAGGCATTGATTAGTTCTACAATATATTTTGGAATAAAGAAGAATGGTACAGTGGTCAGAAGTACTAATCGGGGCTCGTTTAAAAACGTGAAAAATATTGGGACTATTTACATAAATGCCATCAAGAAAGGCATTGGTATGGGTAGGAAAATTGACAAGGTTCTCTAAACCTAGAGTGGTTAGAAAGGAGGTATCAAGGCAATTAAAGTCACCAGCGGTAATACATAGGGACTGGTCAATACAACTGGTGAATTATGTCTATACAGTATCAGAAAAAAGTCTTAAGTCGGGAGCGAGTGTTTCAGCGGCAATATACATATTCACAAAGTAAATGAAGCGAAATCTGCTGAGAAAGCGGGGGTTGCAGCAAACAAAAGTATAGTTAATTTTACTTGTTGAGTAGAAAAAAATCAAAGGAGTGTTCTTACACCAACTTCGATTTACGAAAGTGACCATTCCGCCACCTCTGTTACGAAATTTCACAATCCGATTACTCCTGAAGAAATCAAAGCCGTCTAATTTGACCACATCATACTTAATGTCTGGGTGTAACCAGCTTTCCTGTAGTAAAATGACTCCCACACTTTTGCATTGTTTCTGTTGCACCAGATTCTGGACCAAATCGATTTTTCCCACAAGTGAGCGAATGTTATTCCAGTAAATAGACGGAATGGTCAACCTGTTGATAGAACTTTGCCGGAGCGCAACCTGTCAGCCAGCGCGATGCTTTTTATGGTGATTTTGACGTTTATTTCTCAACCGTTGGTAAGGGTTCCTCACGGAATGAGAAAACGCTAAGATTTCAGCGTCATTCGAGAAAACAGAAAGATTTCATAAAGTAGAAGTCGTAGGTCAGCATTTGATCGTGAAAAAATTGGTGAATTGATGTAAACGTGTACGGTCATTAGTATCCACTGCAAAAAACGTATATAGTTGTGCAATTTCGAAAAGCACGACCGAAATTCAAAGGCCCCGCCATTCGATGGTGGATGTCATAGTTTTCAGTTTTTCCAATAAAAAGTGATTCTTCATTGTTTTGTGAAGTTATCATCCCGTCATTAATAATGAAATTTTTTGTTCACGAATAATTTAGGACCTCCGTTAGTTTGTCTCATGCACTGCAGTTTTACTTCACCAAGTTCTGTTACTTTTCGTGAAAAAAGCAGATGCCCAATTTTTCTCAGTTAGCCTCAATACTACAGTCTCAATTCATTCGTTCATGATGAGTTAATTAGATTGAGGAAGTGTTCTTATTTCAGCAGAAGAATACATCAACGAACCGCAAGCTATTTTTACTGGTGGTTTGCATTCAGTGTGTCAAATCAATTTGCGAAATCATCTCTACCAATTAAAACAAATTTTCTCTTGGTAGACGTTTGTATTCGATCATAAAACTCGGAATTTTCCAAATGCATGTTTTCATTTAGTTTACTTTTCCTTTGACGGGCGAGGTTTGTTGTGCACGAATTCGCATCGGCCATACTCAATTGGTTGCATCTCAGCCTATTCAACCTCATGGAGCCTTTTCGGGCAGCCATTTTTATACAATCATCCACCTCTTCATGTCAATCTACATAACTGTTTATCGTCGTCTATCTCAGGCTCAGAATGTTAAGTTTTCCCAGCGAAATTTCACATTTGCAATAGTTTGCTCTGATTTGTCGTGATCGACAAGCTGATTCAAACGAGCCTAACGTAAGTGTTTTTCGTCTAACGGCCCCGGGTCTTTGGAGATTCCGAATAAGCGACTAGCGTAGTTTTATTTTGTGGGACAAAGGAATAATTTCAAACCAGAGGAAAATCTGGGAACAAATTTTCCACGTGTAAAGGATGATTGGGTTCAGAGGGGATTTTCTGTGCAAATGTTTCACATGCGAACAAGTGAAGTTCACACAGTTTTTTTGACAACTCATCAACGGGTATAAAAGACACACGACTGACGATCGACAAACCTCAACGAAGAATGTTGAAGTCTTTCTTGAGCAGACGAGTAAAATCCACCAGAAAACAATAAACAAGAACGGGAAAGACACACTGATAAAATAAGCGAGATTATTTTTTCTTGGTGTTGAACTGCCTAAGTCTTCGAAGATGAAGAGATAATCTGCGAAGTTTCTGTACAGAGTTGTAAATATGGGATGTCCACTTCAAGTTGGTGTCAATTGTAACTCACATATACTTCATGGAATCTACCATAGTTAGGAGATCTGTGTTTATGACGGAGGGATCACGGGGATAAATGGATCAACAGAGGGAGAGAGTGCATTCAAAGCGCTTGGATAAAGTGAAAGTCCAGAACGAACGGAAAATTCGTGGATATGCGATGGATAATTCAAACAATTTAGAAGGTCCTCATGCACAGAAATGACTTGGCAAAGGGCTACGTCACCAGCGTATTTAAATACTTCAGCTGGAGAACTCGCTGACAGATCACTGATGTAGGTTGAAAACAAGAACGGGGACACTACAGCACCCTGTGGCACTCCAAAATTGTTCACGANCCCTAGTCAAGTATGCTGAGTTCTGTTTGTGAAGTAGTCGACGAGCCACGCAAGCAGGTGCTTAGAACAGCCAAGTGATTCCAGTTTACGAAGGAGGAGGGAACGTGGAACAGAGTCAAAAACCGATGAAAAATTAAAGAAACATTTTACAGGTTTTGCTGATGCATCTAAGGATTTGGTAACGTGATGAACGAGGTGGGTGAAATCATCCAAAGTGGACCTGTTTCATTTATATCAAACTGGAGGGGGTCTTCAGGGGCACTGAAACGTTTGGGCAGGGTGCTGGATCCACACGGTTTTGGAATGGGAATGATCGTAACGCGTCTTCAGCAATTGGGAATAGAATACGTGCTAAATGACGTGTTGAAGATGTATGTAAAAGCACCCGTCAGAACAAGGGCACCGTGCTTTAGAAGGAATGAAGATAAACCGTCGAGACCAATACCAGTGGACGGTTTACTTGTACGGAAGAGGTAAAATATTTCTTCTCTCGAGAACGGGGTTATATTGGAAGCGTCTTCCAGAATCCATGAAACGGGAGGATTGCTACTCGGATGTACGAATGCCCGCTTTATACTCTCAATGTCCAGAGCACATTTATTTGGTCTGGATTTCGCTCCAAATAGGATCCGAATTCCTTTCCATAGGTGTCTCCCGTTTTGGCTGCATAGGAGTTGATTTCCATAGGCTGTCAATATGTTTTAATTTTTTATCAGTGTAGAAATATTACTGATCATTAATGAATTCCTGGATTTGTAGAAATGTTCCTTGTGTCTCCTCAATGTTTTTTTGTTTCAGAGATGCAATATGGCCATCAGAGAGAAATAGGGTTTCCAACGGACAACAGATATCAAAGATAGAATTGATTACATCAAAAAATGATTAACATTGTTGTTCAATGAAGACTCAAAGGAAAACCAGGAAATTGCATGGGACAGGGATCTTTGAAGGAGAAGAATACATTCACATGATGTGTCTCAAAGACGGATTTTGATTTTGTTACTTTGCCTAAACTAATGGAAGGCAGAACGGGAATATATCTTAACACATATCTTAACACACAATCGACGTTTTAGTTAAGGCTCGGTTAGAGGTACGACCATGGAAGCTTTCTGTATACTGCCGGAGATAAATGACCGTAAACGTTTGTGCTTCACTATTTTGCAGATTTGTTTTTGTACAAATATTGCACAAGAGTAAATTTCCTTCTGACTCTAAGACACGGTTTTAATAGAGCATGACTGTGACAAGTAAGGCCTTCTCAGAAAATATAACCCTAGACATTGAGAATTTTATTTAAAATTTGAACTAGGTTAACTTGAAAACTTTCTCAAAAGCATCTCTGCTAAAATTTAAATAATAATTCACAATATTGGTTGATTGGTTGATTCTTCGTTGATCCTTCCGTAAGACTAATTTACTAATTTACTGTCATGCGTGAAGTGATGTGAACGCCGTGGGTCATTTGAAAGAACTTTCTGAACTGTGTGGACCAAAATGCATGAACCTAATTTGCCGTATCTTTTTTAACGACATCCTATTGTTTTCTCGTTTCCTTTAGTTGAAAAGTAAAATTATTTATTTGAGTTGTCCCAGGGGAGAATAGAATGCGTTTACCTGGATGTCATGTATCGGAATTTGATGCATCCCACCTACATGTTTCTCATTCACTATATTTTAGCAAAACCCACTCGGAGTATAAAACCAGTTTGAGAAATCTATCTTCAGGTGTGAAATCCTTTTGCAAAGATAACAAGTTTAATCACATTGCCAGATGATCCTACTCTTTGCTCTTTAGTATAAAAGACGTCATATTTTCGGAAAAATGGGAGCAGTTATTGAAAGAATTTCTCATCAATTGACTGCGAATTGTTTCACCTAAACTATGTCAAACCATGTTTATTTGTTAGTTTTAATGGTTTCCAATAGTTGCAATATTGTCTGACCCATGATACACGTAACTTATCTGCCAATTACTACATTATAAAAGTGTCAATAATGATACCACATTTCCTTCACAGTGTAATTTCTGTCCTATCATTAATGACACCCAAATACACGGGAAACACCTGAGACACTGTAGGTAAATAAACTCCAAATCGATTCTTGATTATATTTAAATATCAAATGGGAATTCGTCGTATATATATAGCAAATGAAGCGTGAACTGAAAAGCTCGGAAGCACTGGACAGCTGTTTCGACCTGGTTGGGTCTCATCAGCACTGCGAATCCATCGACCCGACTGGGGATCGAACCCGGGAAAATGAAAAACGGTCTGATCAGCTGCTCGGTGGCGTAGTGGGTAGCACGCTTGCGTCCTGCCCATGAAGTCCCGGGTTCGATCCGCAGTCGGGTCGATGGATTCGTACTGCTGATGAGACCCAACCGGGTCGAAACAGCTGTCCAGTGCTTCCGAGCTTTTCAGTTCACGCTTCATTTGCTTTATACACGACGAATTCCCATTTGAAATTTAACCAAATCCTCCATTACTCACATGAAGATATATTTAAATAATTGTCCGAAAATTAACCTATCTTCATTCATATATTCATTGTGTCGGTGAATACAATTAGTCAAGATATGCAGAAGAACCAGAAGAATGTGAAATTCGGTCCGTCCGTCAACAGCTGCAATGAAAGTCACGAATATATGTATTTGTGTTTGCCTAAGTCATACCTCATGTCTTTCGTTTAGGAGATTTAATGTACCTAGGTTGCGATCGGAGATTGGGCACTTGGGACTGAAAATTGTGAAGTGAATTAAGTTCAGACATATCGTTCAGCCGAGAGAAACCGATAATCTGTTGTCATGTAGCCTGGAACTGACACCGAAGTTCATATAAATTCTGCAGAAACAATGTGAACGCACAGTGACTGTTCAGTCAACTATGACGCCAATTTTTTTTAGACCGCTTTGCGTGTATGACTGAAAGACTCNNNTAAACATTACTTTGGCATTGTTCCTCTTAGAGTGCAAAGGGGATTCTCACTGACTCATGGCTTTAAACCGACTCCCGCTCCCCCCTCCCACGGTATTCGGTGATCCACGTGAGTGTAAACAATTTGATCGAATCCGGGAGGAAATATCAAATCTAAGTGCGCTTTCCACTCGGATTGCAACCGATCAACCTGAAGGCTTCGGCTACGGATGACACACCGGAATGTCCTTAACTAATTGACCCCAGGCTTGTTCATTCGTCTACGCGTCCTCTGAGTAGACTTGGCGATTACATAGATGACTCAGAGTTGCTCAGATCTCACTCGGTGTGTATGACTCAGTCTCCACAAACTGAAAAGAATGGGGGGGGGGTGACGGTAACGAGAGAGAGAAAAGGTAAGAAAACGGAGTAATTAGATTTTTTCTCCGCATATGTTTGTTGCTCAACACTGTCAAGTTCAGTGGGCGACGGCAAATCATTTTGGGATGGGAGCAATGCTAAGGCGAACTGAGAATTTGCAAACATCCTCCTTTGTCGTTCTAGGAAATTCCAAATCGTCCGACAAAGCCTGACGGCAATTAGATTAGTTTTATGTTTGCTAAAATTATTCAGGAGGGCATTTCTCACCTCTTGTTCTACTTCAACTTCCTACCTTTGTGTCACTCTCCCACCCTCTAGTGCTCTCTCTCTCACCTTATATCCAATCTCTACCCTTTCCCCCACCGGCCGTTGTAATTTGGTCAAACCACTGCCGCTCAACCTTCACCCGGTAGATGTTTGTACTTCCTGTGTACAGTGATTGTGTTTGGTGTTGGAAATAAAAAGAATGAAATACATAAACTGATTGTCTCGGTAAATATAAAAGAATGTCTACCATCTAGTACGAATAGAGAGATTTGACTCTCTAGAGCACGCCATAAAGAAAGTATAATGTAACAAGTGAACACTGCAAAAAAGTTATCCACTGACTCAGTAAAGATAAAATAGCTAACTTTTATGTTAACACAAATTGGGTGGTAAAGTTTCGTCCATTGAGTTCCTGTTCTGGAAATAATGTATGAAAATTGCAAGTCAGTTTTAAATTGAACAAAAGTTTGTTTTTTGTTGCTCTCATTTAGGACTTCAGTTCCATGCACACACATGCCGTCAACAACATGAACCAGGTTTGAATATTGAAGCAATTCGGAGGAACGTATTCAGCCCAGCGCTTCCAGACATTATAAATACAAGCAAAGAAATAGCTATCGCAAAGCATCAAATATTTGTATTCGTGTATTCGTGAGAGACAATAGGTGACCAGATTTAATCACGTGTTCTGTTTTTAACACAAAGACATTTTGTTTCAAAATAGTGTTAGGGGATAATCGGGAATGGGTGCTACTAAGTATACTTAAGACTATGCAATTTGACTAATCGTACTCATAGCCTCAAGCAATCCTTTATTTAACAACTTTTTGTCGCTTAACGGATGATCAGGGGATGGTTTGAAATGAGCAACCACGATTGGGTGAGGATGGATTAATTTGAGCTGTAGCCCAGTCAATCGATCCCCGGGATATTGTTTTTTCTGTCTTAGTTGCGGTAATGATCAGTCCCAATACCTGAATTCATTTTCTTCTGAAAAGACAGTCTGCATCAGGGCGCATGAGGCGAAAGATGCTGTTGTATGCAACATCCGCTTGTGTGAATTTGGATAAGAAGGCACTGTAGTTCTCGAGCTGAACCTTCTGGTACCAATTGATTTAAACTTACGACTTAGTCGTTAAAGATTTCCTTTAGTTGGACTTGACAAATTTAATGGACATTTGGCATTCACCTATGCTCTGTTTGGTGTGCCTTCAAGAATTGGTCGCATAAAATAGTTCCTATGCTGCGACATGACTCTAGTGTCACCCGAATTTCGTGTTCCAGTCGAGAAACCCTTATCCGCTTGACTGGAAAAGGTAAACAACAATCCCGTGAGTTTATAGTTTTCAATACAAATTACGTAGACGTAATCACGTGTTTATTCAAGCATTATTCCAACACTAGATAAAAACCTACATAGCATTCGGCATTTCGGTAGTGCCATTTACTGATCCATTTGGATTACGATTCCCCGACCTCGTTGAGAAGAGGTAACTGTTATTCCGATGGACTATTCGGATATGAAACGGTCTAGTTTTCACTCATCTTTATGCAGATATTTTATAAGACAGTTTTTTGAAGATCAGGAGCGTTCCCCGTGGAAAACGGGCAGTTAGTATCTCGTTTTCTATAATAATGTGAATAGTGAAACAAATGCTACAGTGGACATCTGCTTCTCCAGCAGACAGAAAATGAAGCACTCCGATTGAATACAGATGCTAATGAAAAAGTGTACTGTGATAAATTTGGCTCTTCCTGGAAGTCGAACGTTTGCTTTCGTTGAAGTATGAATAATTGTTGCAATGTTGACAAAAATTAGGGTCTCATTGTACACGTACCTTTTAATTGATGATATTTAAATTGACCAAACACGCTTTGAATAAATTTTATCCGGTTTAGGGACCATAACTTGAATACGACCTCATACATTCTCTTGTCGGTTTGTGAGTTTTCAGGCACTCCGGTATTACCAGGCGTAATTAAGTGTTTCTTCTTGGTCATTATTAGTTGGTTCTGTCTGCAATCAAATCGGCTACGTTTAGATTGCCAATTTTGTCTTCATAACAGTTCGTTGGATGGGTAGTCCACGATTGTCTTTCGAGTGGTTCGATTGTTTTCTGAAATCAGTTGTCTTAAAATGACATTCGTTAACGGCTTCTACCGAACAACCTGCAGTAAGATGTCAGCGCGTGGACACCTGGCCCGGAATTGACCACCAATTTTAGAAATAAGACTAAAATGAAATCATTTGCTTCAGGTTGGCCCAAATACTGAACGTGTGTGTGCATGTGCACTTGTGTACACCGAGGGTATTGTTTTTCCTCTTCTTGACAGTGTCACAGACGGATTCATTCAATCCATGGTACCATTAGTAAAAAAGAAAGACGTGCATAATCAAGCGGAACCAATCCGTACAAATTTGCTTACACGAATTCCCGAGGAAGAAAAATAATTGATTTTAAGCTTTAATTCTGGATGTCAAGTAATTTTCTAGCTGATTATCAAGCAAGTGCTTCTTTATAGTTGTCACAGAACGTGTTTACGATGAGTAGAGGACGTGTAAAATAATCATACATACGGATATAGAACTAGCCTGACAAGAGATTAAAAACTTCGACTAAACCGTTCTAGTCACACAGGCAGCAATCCCTGGGAACTAGGAATTCAGATAGCTCATATTTTTAGCACTCAAATAGTTCCTTATTAAACACATACACACGGTAAAAAGAGGACAAAGACATATATGGGAAAATAAAACTTAGGAATCGCAAAAACCGTTTTATTTCATAAATGTAATCGCAATTCAATAAATGTAATACGATCACGGGACTTCTTCGATTAGCTGAACAGCTGAACAGGGAGTGAAGTTCAGATGGAACGCAGAATAACGAACAAAGTTATTTGCAGCGATTCCTATTCATGGCAACAAAACACAGTATATATCATTTGGTTGGAATAAAATTGTCTTCGAGGAGGAGAAAAATCATAGCATACATTATTGGGATTGATTTCATTTTGAGATTGAATGTGACGGTCACAATGATCACCATAGTTTCATAGAAGGAATTCGTCGTCTATATAGCAAATAGAGCGTAAACTGGAAAGCTAGAACGCACTGTACAGCTGTTTTGACCTAGTTGGGTCTCATCAGTAGTTCGAATCCATGGACCCAACTGGAGATCAAACTCGGGACCTCACAGGCAGAAAGCAAATATGCTACCCATTCAGACACCGGGCTGCTGATCAGACCGTTTTCTATTTTGCATTTACACGATATAGCACATCCCCTCTATGCGAGATTGTTGCAGGTATCGCGCCTCACTCATCCCAGTACTAGCCTCTGGGGTTATGCTTCAGTTGGATCACAGAGTTGTTTTTATTCATTCAACCAATTATCGAGGTTCCACGGGATATGGGATATGTGGTCGTAGATTAGGGGACCTGAAGGTTTTGCATAAACTGTTTGGGGGGAGGGGAGGGGTTGCTGGCGTTTCTTTTTTCGCCAGCATCCGACTACAAACCGGCCTTGACAGTCGACCAAGAACCTGAAATACAGCTGGAAGAAAAATTTCGATCCTATTCACAAAGTACTTTTTTACTAGATGTGAAACCATTGCAAGGATAGGTGACTTTATGGTGTTCGTGTACAACCATCCAGGATCCTGTATTTCCTTAGCTGATTTGTTCCCACTGACAGGCAAACATTTTATGGCAGCTTTTTCCTAGGCTCAGTCTACCACAAAATGCTTCAATGGCAACCAGTTGGAGAAAACATCGGTTTCAGAAGATGCAGCTTTTATATCGTGTCCTGGCTGTGAATATTCTTTGTCAAGTTCTCTATACGAAGCATCCATTTTTTTGTAGAGTTGCAAAACGCTTTGGGAACGGATGTATCTCGAAGTTGTTTTTCTATCCAACGAACACTAAACAGAATCATCCAATCTGTGAACGATATAAAACAAGGACAATTTGTTAATTTCTATTACCAAGCTGAACGCCCTGTTTCGCTGGAGAGCTTTTAACTCGCTTGATAGTTCGTTTAATTCACTCGTTGCATTGATCACATAAAAAATTTCATTCCAGTATCATGCGGTTAGTACACAATCTTCAACGGATAATTGTGATTGAGTGTTTTTGAATTTCACAGTGATCATGCTCTCGAAAAGCGATCCCTGTGATGCGTAGTGGTCGCACTATCTTTTTGCTGATAGTCGTCATCATTAAATCAAATTAAAATTAAAATTGAACGAAGTTAAATCAAATTTTCAGAAATGAAACAATTGTTTTGGGCCATCAAGTGGAAAGCTGAGCTCAGCACTTTAACCCTGCATGTAACCGCACAAGTATTCACTCTTTGCACTGATGGAAACATTAGTAAACAAAGACCTTGAATCCAGAGGCACTATTGTCAGATCGATTAAAGTAATGTTTAAAGACGGTCTTCTCCTTATACAGTGACAATGATAGTGATACATTACCAATGACTGAAAACGAGATTGTTCATCACTCTGTGAATTGACCTCATAATCCCATNGAAACCTTGCTTTGTGGATCAGTTTCGCGAGCCGTGTGCAGTTTTGCTTGAGAGATTTGAAAATAAACGGCTTCATATGTTTGAGTGGTGTAAACGAGAAGAAACTTTTGATCTGCATGGTGATTCATTGTTTTTTTACCCTGATGTCTTTTATGTCACTAACAGGCCAAACTTCCATCCTTGTTTACAAAGTCTCTCACAAATGCGGTTTCTAATTCTCGTATTCTATAGAATTGTTGACTACTCTAGTAAAATAACAGTTGTTCAGTGCTACATCTACTTACCAATTACAGCCCACGGTTTTTTTTCATTCTTTTCATCTTTACATCTTTTTATTGAGTATGTAATGAATGATATAATTTCAGAAAGGATGAAGTAGGCAATCTGAAGGCTAGCATGCATCACACAGAGCAGGGAACGTCAGCTACTAAAAACTGATCAGCAATATTATTCGCACGATATTTTCACAATGAAAGGATGAGTTGGGAAGTTTAGGAGTAAATTCAAAGCACTGGTTGCATAACTGGTGATAACTATTTTCTGATTATGAGCTACGGGGGACACTTCGGATGAGTGGGAATTACCCATGTGAAAATCAAACGTTTATATGCTTGAACCAGACCCTTACAAATAAATAGACTTAACGAAGCAACTCATTTATGTGGATAAATTTGTGTTCTATGCAAAACCACTCATTCATTCAAACGATTGGTTGACAATTCAAAAACAACTACTCATGTACTAACTTGTTATCTCATGAATCAATACATTTATTATATTTATATCTGATAACGGGTCTTTCTTTTCAGTTCTAGCCGAATTTCTAGGTGGCTGAACCTGACGACATTCAGCACAGAGCTCGGCTACAACAAAGCATAATTCAATCGTTTTCGGATAACCAAGTGAACGGTGCTATGCAAATTCAATTGTGCTTATCTATTCTCTATTCGCACTGGAAATATTTATTCCTGGGCAAAATCTATTACAATTCACGACGAGATAACGGACAAAGTGTCGGTAAACCTATGGTGTGCTTAATTTTTGCTTAATTTATGTTAATAGCTGTCAAGGTTTGCGCTGCAACGTGTAAAATAAGTGTACTGTGAATAGCGTAAGTCTGGAAGATTATGAATGTAATTGGGATTGTTGCGGCTATTCTTTATTTGCATCGTTACAAACCACCATCCCATCGATCGTTCGATCCTGCATACAAGCACAGAGAAATTGATATACGCGCGTGAAAATTTGTTTTCCATGCCAATTTGCTGAAATCTCTCCAATATAAAAAATATAACTTTGCCCTGTTCCGAACTGAACTAGGTATTATCATCATTATTCTTCAAAGCTTTTTCTTTTTCTTCTAGATTTCTTTTTATTTCGTTCCTTGATTTAGAATGCCTAACTGTGCAACCCGGTTGGACTTTGCTAAGTTGGCGATCTTTTGACGGCTTCATGAAGTTCCCATACTGATGGTACTGGAGGTGGCACAAACAGACACGGAGAAGATACGATCGTTCACTGCAAGGCAAATCCTTTTCGCGTTATGTGACACCACAACCGATTGCCGAATACTGTTACTGTGCTTCAGGGCGACAGAATTTGTGTTAGGGGTGAAACTCTGTGGCTCTGCCTGTAAAACTTAATTGAGCGTTTCCAATTTTTGATGAAATTCCTTTTTGCAAATAACTCTTGGAAGGTTTCACGGCTTGGCTGCAGGAGAATCTATGCAAGATTGATCTGCTATCAAAGCTGGAGTGATACTGATCACACTCGAGAGGGAGTTTGCCAAAAATAAATTTGAGGATGTCTTGGTACTTCGAGAAACAAGGTACTATCCGTCAGATGGCATAACGGAAACTCTCGAGTAGTTGATCAATTAAGGCCGAGTCTTTTGGAAAAGGATGTTCCTAATAAGCTTGATAAACATTGCTGGAATAAACTACTTATTAGATCAAAATCCTTCTTCCATGACAGCGATTATAGTAGCAGTTGGTGGCAATGCAGTTCAGGCATATTTTGCAACCGAGGGTGTGGGAGAGTTTTGTTTGCTTATTGTGAGCTCTACAGTGTCTTTTTTTGGGCTCCATTTAAATAAACCAGTAGACTTTTAGGACACAAGAGTGAAAATAGTTGACCGGCTGAAAGAATTTCTGTAGCGGATGATCCATACTGTGAACATGGTTGTGAAAAAATGTTCAGTAAACTACGGGGCACAAAACAAAACATAATGAGAGCACATGTTTTGAACACGTAGTGGGTTGTTTGATGTAAAGAGAAGAATTTGTGAGTCACAAGCGTGAAAACTACATCCAGCAGCAGCACGTTGCCGTCATTTTAGTCAGCTGTTTGGTGTTACTCCCAGATGTTCACAACCGATTATGACCCACATGACCCACATCTCTGATGTTATGAATCGGATTTTATGCCCATTGATCTGGAGGATAAAGTGCAGCGGCATGCTGAGCAAATTTTAAAGGAAAGCATCATTGATGAATCCCAATATTATTATCATCTCCATGATGCTGGTAAAAAAACGTTTAAATTAATAATGTTAGTTTTATGTGGATATTCGCCGGGTAAACGCCGTGACTAGGAACAAGTCGATTCCAGTCCCGTTTGTAGCGCATAGAGTCGATCACCCACAAAGTTAAAACGTTTCTCTGTAAAAGTGTCACGGTCCGGATATTGTACGTGACCTACTTGGAAACTGCACTGAAGTGAATCCAGGAATCTGGCCTCAGAATAAATGTCGGAAGTTGCAGACCGGGATGCTGACAGCGACCTAATTGAACCATGAATTCCGAAGGGTAAAATCCAGAAGCTACAGGAGTTTCAACATTAATCACATTGAGATTGAATGCAAACGTCCGTATACTGAAAGCGGAATATGAACCGCATTAATTATTGAAGGAATATTATAAACAGCAGCAACTCAACCATGCGATTGAGACAATAACACAAAGGTAATAGAACCAAAATGGTCCAGGCAGCACTGAAGTGATATCGCGAAGATCTGTGCAGATGCAGCTTTATCCGAATGGAGCAGGGGATTTGATAAAATTACAGTCAGTAAAACGTTTTTCAGTCACTGTTTCCGGGGCCATTATGGGCAAAGTGAACTGGTACGTATTGACCACATACAAACATGATAATCACTTCAATTGTGCGCATACTGGCTAAACCTGCATAATGACATGACCAATCAAGTGCTGGTTTTCAAAAAATACCAACTATTCAAAACAGAAGCGTATCAGACAAAATGTCCAATACTGTCAATATCAGTTTCATGGACCAGCGAGTTATTATCTTGTGATCTCAAGGGTTCCTTGTTGATTCCTCCGTGGCGACACCAGTACATTACGACGGAGGCATTTACACCGTGAATAAAGTTGGACGAAGTAGTAGACAAAAATGCCATTACAATGAGCTCTGTTGTGATGGAGCGCCTTGTAGTTAATTATGGTGTACAATAGGCTTTCCCCACGGATCAAGGACTGTACCTTGAAAGTAAAGAATTTCGCATAGATTTCCTTATGTTGCGGATCACAAAGGTAAGCACGGTCAATGACCTCACTGAACGAAATATGTAACCCTGTAGGAATGGTTGATAGCAAATGTAGACAACTGGTAAACTGCATCATCAGTATTACTTCCGGTATATCACGCTTTGCATAGGCAAGTAAGAAATACACACCATTTCAACTGATGCATTTGAGGCTTCCGAAGTTGTCGACGGATCGGGCTGTGAGTAAGTGGCTTCGATGTGGCATATCACCATAGCACTTTTAAGGGGCAAGTTTGGACGTCCTTATGAATCTGATGAATTCACACATGATCAACAAGTCACGAGAGCAAGCTATTTGATGAGAAGTTTTGTTCCTGGTAAGATCTACAGTACAGTTCCTAACGGGCTAGACTCAAAGCAGCTACTCCCAATGGGAACAATCATGCATCAGGGTGAAAGAATGACACTCTGCGTACTGAATTCGGTAAACGAAGGATTCCAGGCACGTAAATAGGGTTAAAAATAGAGAGCATAAACCAACAATATGTCATTTCATAATCGCAACTCAAAGCCCAATTTCTGGCCACCAACACTCAAGAACAAAGCTGCCCGAGGATTGCTATCGGAAACGGACACGTTCACAATTCCAGAGGAATTATGTTATTGCTTGCAGCATGCACAGTTCTTTTTCCCTTGGGGAAGGATTGAATGTGATTAGTATTTCGGCAGCCGCACAGCTATCTAATCGGCGGTTTCCTGTGATACCTCGAAGCAGAAGTAGAATGGTGCATTCCAAATGCACATGAAGAATGCGTGAGAAAAACTGTTTTTCTCGTCTGTTCGAACAATGTGAACTCTAACACGATAAAGCAAATACTCCTTTCTGATTAGTGTTATTGGTTTTTCCTACCTACTAGTGCTTCCACCCATTACATTACTACCACAAATAATTCCTTAGTACAATACTCGACTTTTGGGTTTATAACCATAGTAGTATTATTGGTAATATTAGTGATACTGAAAGTGATTTTCGTGTTAGTATTAGGAGTAGTCATAACAGAAGTGAAAATAATAGAATTAGTAGTAGTCATAACAACAGCGTTAATACTATTAGTGCCAGTCGTCATTATAGTTGTGGTAATCATATTTGTAGTGGTAGTAGAAATGGTGGTAGTAATAGCAATAGTAGTATTAGTAGACGTAGTAGTAGTAGTAGTAGTAATAATAGTAGAAGTATTAGGAGTAATGATGCGAATGACGAATTTTGACAAATGTTCATCACAACGAATCACGTAAATATTGCTATTATGCATTGAGTTTTTATTCGGTGAGGTGCATCGACGAGTTCGTTGTTGACTCAAATTCATTTCTGATGGCGAAGACGCATCTATACAAAATGTTCAAATTATAATTTACTGTCAATCAAGTTTTGACAAGTTTCTGTACTGCTTTTACGACATCCAAGAATGCTGCTGGTTCAAATTATTCTTCATCGCTTTCTTTCAAACTATGGTCAGACGTTGCTGAATCCAATATTCCAGTCCAATGTTGCCCGCCTGGCACTTTTAGTGGAAAATTTATATTTGTGGTGATATCTGGTGATATCTAATAGAATGATATTTGACTAGAGCCTAAGATTTTTGTCAAACCCACAAAGGAAATTCACGCCATCAGTTGCCTCTATTAAAAGTTGCCAAATCTCTCATACGCATAGATTTTGACAAGTTCACTGAACCGAAATTTGGGTTATTTTGTAAGCTTCGCAGAAAAATGACAGAAAAGGCTTTTATTTCTCTGTTTATTGAGTATAAAAACGTACAGTCGACTTTCTGGACCATTGGGGAGTCAGAAAAGGCTACTAGGGGAAGATGCGAGAATAGGGAGGATAGCAGGCGATGGCGCGGTTCCAACTGTTAATCTCCACTTAGCCTTTCTTGATGACAATAATCTTCTAACCACTACCGACCGACATCTAAGAGCCCGACTGTGATAAAGATGTATAAAAAACCACTGGTTTTATTCTCTTCTTGCGGTCATTTGCACTAAATATCGGGTTTTATATTTTATACAGAAGGGTGTATATACATTTTTCATGTTAGTCTTTAAAGATGCTGTGCTAGAGTAATCGTATGTTTCAAAGAAAATTACAAATAGAAGGATAATAAAAATCTTTTTGCGCTTAGGACGATACGACCAAAAATGTTGGGGACAGGCGATATTTTGACATTTTGTTGATGTGGGATTTATAACGATCGAAAGTGTACGATCATTCAGTATACAAATAAACAGAAGGGATTTGTTGACAACTATGACAATATGAAGAGGTACACTAATCCTGACTTTGACATGACGATTTCACTGTCCGTGCTTTATGATGAGATAGCCATCGCTGTTATTGCCCATTCAAAAAGTGTTCGAGGACTGCACATCTGATGCCGCTGGACACAAAAGTTAGCTCGTCATTTGTCAGCTTGTTTTCCTCCCATGACACCAGTTATCAACTTGTCGCAAATGGAGTAAAAGAAAATGCCGCAATTCAGACATTTACGCTATCGTATATGGCGTACTGTTCCGCTCAGGGAATGTCAAAATGATGGTTCAAAGTTACCTCATCACCCTCATGTGTTGCAAATCTGTTAAAAATCCGTACACCCGAGCACTTATATCCAGAAAATAAAGTAAAAGTTTAAATGATTTGTGTTCAAAGGAGTAATCAGTAACAAATCGGGTAAAACGAAGCTTTAAAATACCATTTAGATAGAAACTATCTTACAGAAATGCCAAAATGCTGGGTTTTCTAGATCCACCGATAAATAGAATTTATATTTATTGACGAGATGATATTTAAGTTCGACGGATGGAATAATTAGCGTTTCTGTTGGTATGACAACAAGAAGGAAAAACCTACTGTTGTTGATTGATAAGCAATAAGTAAAATAATGCATTGCAAGTTAGGATGCGTTGTTAGCCTCTGTTTTGACCCCATTGGTAAAGTTGAACGATACTGGCAATGCTGTGACCGGTACTGATGCAACTGAGCGTTCCATTTTCTCCCTCATTTAGAGGAAGAGAGGTCGGACTGTATGCTATCAGTATGATGTTGTGGTGATGCGTATTTTCTGTCCAACAAGGTTTGTTTGGTAGTTCGGGGAATGTAAATCTTCAAATGACTGTTTTGCGGTTCTCACCTGAAATCCAGTGAGGACGTGTGGCCGAACGAGTATGTCAAAAGCCAAGTTCCATAGTTCTCTGGTTGAAGGCTGAAAGTCACCTTGAGAGCATAATCGTGAAACAGTAACTCCACAGTCTGGAAAACGCAAATCAGAAGTAGGATGCAAAAGCGTATCAACGTTTTAAAACAAATGGGAAAAACAATGTACTCCACTGTGTTAAAAAATGTGAAAGAAAAGCAATTTGTCGCACCTCATTTGGACACATTCGTAAATAACTTTTCGCACTAACTTGGATATCGAACATTTTTGCAGTTAACGATTAGCCTAAGCGACTATAAGCACTGCGTATATGTTGGCCCTTGTGATTTTGTCATTATCGTTAACTGTATCGAAAAACGTAAATTCCCTGTGAATGCATATCATGAGGCAACTAAAGAAAAAATCGTTCGAATAAAAATGACCACAGGTTTGTTCAATGCAAAATACTAATAATAAGTGTAATTTTAAGTGCTGATGTCTTTGGTATGATTTTCAACATCAATTATTTAATTAAATGGAATAGGTTTTACCGTCAGATCACGTAATGTTTATGGGTCTCTCTAAAACCTACATCAGCTTCCACTTTGTCAAATGGACTCAGGCAGCTTTGCGTGGCATGATTCGCAAATCTAAACCAAATAAATCTCTCAATGGAAGATTAATCGCCATTCTTTAACAAGTAAATCTCTCGTGATTCCTGAGGGCCCTGGGTACATAACCCCATTCATTGGTCCGACGTTGCATACAGTGAAGGTGTGTTAACTGAGTTTTGATCGAGTTGCAGGCAAACTCTGATTGTATCTCTCTGAAAACCAGTGCACTTCAACGATCTACGCTGTCTCTTATTCCAACTGGGAATCGCTAGTTTTGATGATCATATCTGCAAACCTAGTGATTAATTTCCTCGATTGAATGACGACACTAATAAGTGATGTTCTGCCGATATTGCCCAGAGGGGCAATATTTACCCGAGTTCTGTAATCCATGAGCTTTTAAGTTTTCGCGCAGATATCAATCTCCGTTTGTTTTCTGTTGGTTGTACTGACAGCTGACAGGATATTTGTCATCTGCAAATCCGGTATATTCGGCGTTTAACACAAGCCAAACTGCTTGTATATATATATATATATATATATTGATGTTTGTTCAATGAGTGTGTGTGCACATGCGTTTGGACAGACGTGGGTTCATTTCCACGTCTTGTAACTTCACCAGGTACATCACATCTTCAAGTGACGACCAGCAGGCGAAACTCCGCGCCGGAATCGTGCTCCCTCTCTCGCTCTTACGCATCCAGTGTAACCGACTTTCACAACATCTCTCCATCATCCCGACTTGTGGACATCAATTTTACGAGTGATGCATGTCCGACGGAGCGCCCCGGCATTTGTCTGCATTTGTTTGTGTCTATGTGTGGTTGATTGATTGAATGAGTTTGATTTGTGTTCCTAGCTGTAACGACAACTTTTGTAACAACAAAAGCATCCGCAATTCAACTGTTTCAGCGTGAATTACGCTGTGGTTAGCCACAAAACAACAGATCATAAAATTTGCAAGTCCGAACAGTCAAGTGCACGTGATTTGTATGTGTGCGTGCGTGTGCGCAATTTTGCTAGTGGCCCAAACAATCCTGCTGTCGGGCAAAGTTTTGGATAAAACCATAATGGTTCAGGTCCTGTGTGAACAAGGAATATATCGTATTGAAGTTTGCGCATCTTCTCGAATCACATACGAAGACTCATTTGATTCAATGAGCTGTTAAATTCTGGCGGGAATCAGCTCAAACAGATGGGAAAAAACATAAGGTCGAACTGTGCCATGCATACATATAGTCCAAATATAAAATCCTCTCTGCAATCATTTATTAATATAAGGTGTTACTTCGTACTTGCGGCGTCTCTTATTTAATTAGTTGTCACCTATGTTAACCAAAACCTCCTGCATTAGAATCTTTCTTGTATCAGAGCATCGAATTTATTTCTTTTTTTATCGCTAATAGACATATTTATCACTCAAGTTCGTAAACTGTTAATCGTTTATCCTTAGATACATAGAGCGTCTCCGGACTGGACTTGACTAGACTGGTGAAAATGGTCTACAGCGACTAAGAACTAATCGTTTTAAACGAGGAACGGTTGGAGCGATCCCGGCTGTTAGAGTTGGACTGGATCGCCCAATAAGATTCGTGCATTTCCTCCAAACTGTCGGCATAATGAGCCAGAAAGTCATGATTTTCCACAAGTTCAACTGTCCCTTCTTCGCCAGGATCCATCAACGAGGAAAATCTATCCAATTCGTGAGCGGCTATCTGAATGACAAAGACCAATTGTAAACTTGATACAAATATAGATAGTGCCAGTACTCGATCAGATATGAAACACTAGCAGCTCAGTAAAGAGAGCTTGGAATGCATAAAATCTTTTGTTTCAAACAACAATTGAGTATCACAGTGAGAAACTAACAATTGAGGGGAATGCTTCTCTATGCGTAATTAATTGATCAAAGGCTAGTTCACTTTAACTCTTGTCGACCTCTTACGAATTCTCAGTTCTTTACCTATTTTGAATTGTTTGTTTGGTTCACTGAACCAATCTAAATTTTAACAGATTATAAGAAGGAAGATATTTTGGATTATTCGAATTCGGTAAAAAAAATTATCAATACCATCCGGTAAATCCTTTGAATTCTGCCCCGCGGTCCGTTGAATCACTCTGCACTGGATTTTTAACTGTGATGCACATCCTTATTTCCTAGAGGAACAAACGTCTTGTGATTATGTTGCGATTGCAACACTTGGTAACCGCGCCATTATTATTTTATCGTGAGTGCTTGTATCTTACTTGACCTTTTTGGTTTGTTTTGTTTGTTTTGCCTTCCAGGTTAACCTTTACCCTGACCCACGGAGATCGGTCTTCTTGTGTTTCCTCGCCACCCCGGGTCCCAATCGCCTCGCTCCTACCACGGTTCCCCTGCCGTTATTTGTCGTCCACATAACCTCGTATCATCTCCAGCTGCGATAATATAGGCTGAGAGACATCCTATCGCCCATATGTGTCCACTTCGTTGCGCTGCAAGTTCCCGAAGTAGGTTCACGCTACAATTCTTTGCTGACTTCACGGAGCAACTCCAACCAATGTATTTCACCTTCTTTTGGCAATTTGATTGGAAACAGACAGAAGAATCAGCGGAAATCTCAAAACCCTTCCCAAAACACATCGAGCTGGATGGTAGGTCACACTACGTAAACACTCCGTCTCAGACATCTGCACCCTGGTAGTCATCAGTGTAAAAGTGCCCCCCTCCTGCTTGGTAATATGCTAAAGTAAAAGATCTGACAAGAAGACGTGAATTTTCAAAGGTCGGTGTCGTAATGATTCAGAATAGCTGGCTCCAAAATGCAACTGATGATAATGTTGTCAAAATCCACTAGTTTTCCATCTACAAAATGAATCGGCCTGTTTCGGTTTATAAACGAGGTGGCAGTGTAACTGCATGCATAAATGAACATTGGTACAAATCACCCAAACGATTTTCGTGTATTTTGCTAGTTTTATCAGTACTTTTCTGTACAAAAGTAAACACAAACACCTCAGCAACTACCGAACCAATACGTTTCCCCTTCTTGTTGCACCGATCATTTTAATCAGTTCACGGACATTCTCTCCACCGCTTTACTAATTTATGTAGACTTGCATTGGCATCGTTTGTGACAAATTTTATGCCACTTTCTTGGACAATAGAACGTTGGTAACTTTCCGACCAGACTCGAAACTTGTCTCGATCTATGTATGTTTCGGCAACAACCTGAGCCTATTGTTCGTGCATACCCATTCCCATATTAGCACCTCTGAATATACGATACTGAAACTGTCTGCCGTGATTAACAATGTGTCCAGTTCGCAATCGTGATTTCCGACTTCTTTGGCGTCAACCTCAAGCCAAAAACCTCGCTAGACTAAGTTATATTAGATCAGACAGATTGCTCTGATCTATTTGTGCATGATGATCTCTCGATCTTTTGAGATAATCGGACTGAATATTTGAGATTCTGCTATGATATGTGTTACCTGTGGGAAACTAGATACGTACAGTTAGACCGTCTCACGTTCCCTACACTTAAACAATTAAGTCGGAAGGAGGAATATGCTTTCACAAGCAACAAACACTGTTTGATGAGAGACCTCGAAGGAAATCAAAGCGGAAGTGCGAAAATTAAACGCCGCTGATATAGATGCACTGTTGACCAGAAGGAATTGTCACGATACATGGAAAATGGTGTTTCAGTTCCGTGATCTCAAAATGAAGGAGAACCTGCCAGCTGCCAACGTAGACGATTTAAACCACCAATTCAGTAATGCCTAAAACGATACCCCTGTTCCATACACAGCTGTCGTTCCTCCCTTAACTTTGCTAATTTATTTACGGACCAAACAAAATTTTTCAAAAATTTCATCAGTCTTCAATCTAATAAAGCATGCAATCCTGATGGATTGCCACCTGTGGTGCTCAAATAATGCGCTGTGCCCCTCTCCCCTGTTTCTACTAACCTGTTTAACCTGTGCTTTACTCAGCACTGCCTTCCGCACTGCTGGAGGTGGCTTTTATCACGCCGGTACCCAAAAATGCAAGGTCTGAATTTCGCCCGGCTGCTTGTACGCCTGTTGCTTTGAAAGCTCTAGGAAAGATTTCATTACAGAAGATGCTGTCCTTACTGGTTGCACCTTATTCCATTCAGTTTGCTTATCGCAGCCCCGGGGCAACTCTCAAAGAGCAGATGTTTCGTATTCATTAAGTTTCTCCCTCTAAGGACACAAAACGAAGAGCTGTTTGGCTGTTTCTTTGACTAAAGTAATGCCTTTAGTTGTGTTGATAGGGCACAATTTCTTCATACACTCTCCTCGAGGAAGATATTCAGCCTCAAATTACCAATCTATTACATAATTAATTCACCAATCAAACATGGTATACTAAAAATAAGAGTAAAAACGTTTCACGTTTACCCTCCGCTCAAGGAGTACTTCAAAGTGCTATGGTTTCTTCCTGTTTACAACCTTTATTTATTCCATGCCTGCTTTTGATGACTGTTTGCTCCCTAAGTATGCCAATGATGTTGTTTTGGGAATGAAGTTTTAGAATTCCTTCAGTAACCCAAAACATTTGCATCACACTTCACTGCTCACCGACGGGTCTTGATATTACAACCTGAGAATGAATCCTTCAAAAAGCAAAAAAGATATTTTATTTTCTGTGCTGACTGGTAACAAATACACCAATGAACTGAACTCTTTTCAGTATGTCATTATCAATGAAGAAACAGTTTCCGGAGTATGTTTCGTCAAATACCTTGGAATCACAATTTTCCTTAATCTTTTTTCTTTTCCTCTTGTCGTCGAGGTTTTTCATTTTTTACATTAGCCGTTTGAACATGTCATTCACCCCAACTCACTTAATAAAGCGTTTTTTCTCTTATGTTCTTCCCTACTGTCTATATACATCCCCAGTTAGTTTTATCCGGTCTTCAAATCAAAGACATTGAACTCATACGCACATCCATCAAACGCGTATGTCGATGAGGTGGTATATATGGCTAAGATATTGTGCAATTTATAATTTCACAGCACTTTAAGGCTTGCCAGAAACATTCTACCAGAATACCGCGAGACTCATTTAATCTTATGTACTCTCATTTTACTAAATGTATCTCTACATATAGCATTCGCTCGAAGTATAAGCATAATGCATCACGCAACAAAACACAAGTCTCCTGTAATGGTATGCCTTTCACAGTTTCTTACCTAGGCCGATGTTGTCAGTGAAAGCCTTAAACTAATACTTTGTTGAATTTAGTTATTTGTTGGCATATACTGCATATCACCATTCCATTTTTCTGCCCTGTCGTTTCCACTACAGAAGAGTGATTGTGTCACAATGTAGCACCAGGATGATTATAAAAACGGAGGAATAAACAATGCATAATTATGCATGACATTCATTCCTAATAAATGTTCACACTTATTGTCCATGCAATTTCACAGGCAACATTGGCTGTTCTTTTGTGGTTTTCGCATCTTCTCCGCAGAGGCAATACAACCTTTCTGTTGCTGGATTGTGCACGCAATGGATGCCGAAGATCTCCAGACAGCGTACTCCTCCATACTGAGATACATCAGCAATGAGAACTACTGTATCCGTATTCCTCACGGCAATAGTGGAGGGTCAAAACTCTTGCACATAGTTTATGGTTGTGCCGATGTGAGTTATAAGTTTACCTGAAAAATAATTTGTAATCAGTGCCATTGATGGAATAACAAATATACAGTTCTGAAGAAATAAATGTTTTTCAGCACACACCATGATTTGCGTCTTTCATAAAATCGAAAACGTGCCATAATCCAAACGCTCAATCGAAATAGTTTATGACTCGTAGATTAAAACGCGTTCTATTGTCATTATCGATCGATTTTGCTTTCCTGTTTTCTCTATCCTAATTCCTCCGTATATCATTTTAATCCTTTTAATCCGTAGATCTGTATTTTTGAGTTTTTTAATATCTTTCGTCTAAATCAGCTTTGGAGGACTGATTAATCGATATTTCAACTCCGTTTTTTTCATATTCTCAAATCAGAGCTAAATCAAATTCGAAATTTGAGTAATCTGAGTGGCAGTTGTGTATGTGCGCGCGCATCTGTTTCTCGCTTATCACAAAAGATGGATTTGGTTTGCGATAAAAATTTACACCTCTCGTGTACACTGATTTACCAGTACTCGCTCGGGTAGATTTGATAATAGCTGCATGATTCTTGCATATTAGTGTCATTTGGCATTCAGACAAATGGATTTTATACAAATTGGTTTGAAGTAAGACGCCATCGGATTGTTAAGGTCAGTTGCTGCTTACTTTACCGTACCGCAACTGCTGTTTGCTCTGTTTCGCTCAAAACAATCAATACTTATTAAAAATAATTGAAATTCGACACATGAACTGATAATTTAAAAAGAAGGCATTTAATCGGTGAGATATGAAATGGAAACAGAGAGGGATTTGAATGTTTTGTGGAGAATGGAAATCATTGTCATCCGTGACTGACATTGGAGCACGCAACCGCGCATTTATTCATCCGTTTATAGGCACTATGCCATCGTGCTTTTCGGCCAACCACAATCAATTTGAGCTCATTCCACAAGAATAAGTACTAATATTCTTTAAAATAGACAAGGCTCGTAGACGTACGTTATGATGGATAAATTTCGTTCGCTCTAAAGAATGGTAAAGATAATGAACTCCGCAATTTCTTTCTTAAATTTTATTTGGCGTTTCTTCCTTAACTGTTCATTCGCTCACGATTGTAGTCTCCCAACCATGCAAGCTTCATAAATCGGAAAGTTTTGTTGTCTAGCTTATTTCTTAGCATGGTAATCAGGGTATTTGCTCCAAATTATGATGTATGTTCTTTATTAGATATGATGCTGGTATTTTTCAACCAATCTGCTTCATCACGTTAAAATTCTCAATGATATTTTCATTCCCAAACCCTCTGCAACCATCATTTTTTCTAAACGCCTTTTCACATCTCTCAAGTTATCCTGTCTTAAGACCGTAAGGTGTGTTCTTCTCCAAAGTTCTCAGTCCTCTTTCATTGTTCCTGATGATTTGTACTCATAAACTCAGTAGAAGTGCTCCGGAAACCAGAAGCTTTATCGTCCGTTTAACATTCCAAACGCTAATTTTTCCGCGAAAGTCCACCTACAACGACCAATAAGCCACTTTTTATATTATTCCTCGATCGCATCAACTTCACAAACTGGAGTCTGTAGTGCACTGGCACGATTGGCGTAAGGTAGGTTGAGACGTTTTGCTGACCCACTGACAACATAAAGGAGCAACCTAATGTGTCGACTCACACTCGGAATACTTCTGTCGACTCTCCTGTTTGTTTGCGTTTTCAAATATGCGAGTGATATCGTTTTGTGTCAGATGATTTTAGCTCAGTCCGATCTTGTCAATTTTCTTTCGATCTCTACGACAATATATAACAACATAGCTCATTCCTTCGCGTTTTTCATTTCCAAGTCCCAATCGAAAACAGTGTTTTATCCCACCACCTACTCTTTGGGGTCAGCTTTATTCGTTGAGCTTTATTCTTCAATGGTCCTTTCACATAGAATCTTGCTTGAACAAACTGCGCTGTCTTTCGGTCCTTTATTAGAAAACTGGGATGTTTTTGTGTCTAATAATCTATCATTTATGCTTTTTTCTGACATTGTACTATTCCCTCAACCTTAAATTGCCCTCATTATTTTGCTTCTTTACCGCGCAATTGGAAATTNTCGTGTGAACGCGTTTGATGCTTCCTTCAATTCATTGCATGCCAATTCTTCAAAACGTCATTCTCACTCCAATGAATGCTCACTAGTCCGATTATTACATTCAGGTATCAGTCCATATAGGATTTTTTCTTTTCCACATCTCTCTCTGGTTTAACCATTTTATTTTTATCTCCTCCGTGAACTTCCTTCATTTGGTCGGTTGAAGCACTTTTCTTATGAAACGCTGGCTGCAAATTTTACGAAAGCACCTTAAAAACACTAAACAAATTCTAATATATTCAGGGGGCCTTTGTTCACGTATGGTCTATCTCATTAAAATATCAATTGTATTTTCCCGCGCATTTAATCGAATGAATTTAATATTCGCACTCAACTCGTGGTTTCCTGTGAGAATTTACCAATCTATTTTATTTAAATTTTACAACGTTCACCGCTAACCCAGTAAAATTGATCATCTTTCGTTTCTACTGATCTCCAAAAATCGGTCGTGGAAATGTATCCATCATACACGTGATCTAGTACAATGAAAACACCGTTTCGAGGTTTGTAACCTAGAAATACGGAAAGATTGTAGGAAAAGTGTGATTGGAAAGCGTGGTGCACATGTTCAACGACACTTGCGTGACTCGTTATAAAGCAAATTATTAACGCTCACTAGCCGATGTCAACAATCTCTCAACTACCAACGGGTATTGTCGCGATACTCAAAACGCAGTCGAATTTCGAATTTGGACTGAATGGCGAGAGAACAGTGGGAAAACAAATGGAACCAAAACTAACTGCGCATACAGTTTGTTATTCGTAAATATATGGTAATAAATATCAAAAGTATCAGTCACGCATTGGTTCACTTTTGGTAGTCCAATTTCTGTTATTGAGGCTTGCATATATTCACTCAGTCGGATTGCACGTGATCGGGTTTAGCAGATTGGTTTGGATCCTCGCGTCCTAGATCACAGTCTGTATCGAGGTGCGTGTTTAGCGCCTTCCTACATTACTGCACAATACAAAAAGCCCTGAAAAATAAAATTCTCATTGCTCAATTGTTTTTGCGTTAGTACAAGAGGAACACTTTATTCTCATGCAACCAGATTTCACAATTACTTACTGAAATTCACCACGCCCATCACATTCGATTACCTTATTCGAGCACTTCATCCGCATGAATAGCGTTTTGCCCTAGTATGACACACAACTCACCCTATTCCTATTCGAAATTGCTTAATTTCGTTTCATATGTATATATGGGGTTTTACACCGCGCTTTTATTTAATCAATACAAGTGTATCGTGATTCGGATTATCAGACCTTCTGTTTATAGAACATCACAGTCACATTTTGCTGTTTACAAGCACACACTTTAATTCCGGCAATAAGAAAGGGAATAGCCAAAGAAATGAAGCTTATTTGACATGTACGACTATCCTGATTGTCTGATTAAAATCTTTCCGTTGGCCACTCAGTCACTGTTAAATTGTGTGTGACAGTTTCCACTTACCTCCACCTGTGTTTGCTTTACTTTTCGGTTTTTTTTTACCAGTGCGTGTACCTCAAAATGGTTCAATAACTTTCAGGCAATGTCCGGCCTCCCGGAATTTATTAAATGAACCGGTTGGGGTACGTTCAAGTGTAGCTTCAGTTCGAGTACAACCAGATGTCGACTCAAATAGTTCGTTTTTCGCCTAAGATTGATAACCCGACTACCGGACAGAGAAAGAAACACATGAAGTGACATTGATATTTTTCGGTTCGCCTCGGTTACAGTTTGATTTAGTTACAATTCTCTGGAAAATGTGTAAGAACTTCAAATCCATTCAACTTATTTGACTTTATCTAGTTCCTTGTTCTGTGTTTGCAATTTGCTCTGAAAATTCATTCTTGGGTCCAAAAACCGTTAACTTGTATAGGAGCTCAAAGAGGCATAAAACTATCCTTGTTTCATACGGAACTGCTGCAAAACCCTACACCTAATTTTACAGGATAAACATTTCTCGCCTTATAAGGTTAGTATCGAATAGAGCGATCACAAACATGCGAAAGAAAGTTGTGCGCTGATTAAAAAAGAATATGAACAAAAATTATGGTTGTTTTATTGGCACCATCAACATAGCGAATTCATCGACCCGATTGCAGGTCATAATCTCATAACCGTAAGCAGCTGATCCCCAAAGTATCCAAATCTTCTATCCTCTCCAAACGTTTTCATCCCATAGTATTACCATCTTCAGCCCTCAATTTGACTGAAAAGGCTATCCTCAAACACCTTCAGCAGTCTATAAACATTGCAAGTGGTCCTTTACAGTCTGCTTACAAGCCTAATTAATCGACCTTAGACGCAGTCTCCACCCTCATTCATTTCATCACTAAATCTTTGAACAGATCCGTTAAGTCTGTTCGCTGTGTTTTTCTCGACTAGTCTTCTGCATGTGATTCCATTCCTCGATCTCAGCTGTTACAAAACTGGAATCGTTTGATTGTTCCAAGCAGTTGTTAGCTAGGCTATTCAACTATTTTACTGATAGATTACAAACCACTAGATTGGGGAAGGCCACATCAAAACCCTTAGTCAACAATTCCGAGGTTAATCAAGGAGCTGTGCTATCCCCATACTTATTTTCCACTTATATTTGTGATGTTTCTTGTGTTTCTCCCGCGCGAATTTTGAAAAATGCTGATGATATTGTGTTGTGTCGACCCACTTCTTCTTACTCTGATCTAAGCTCTCTTTCACCGACAACCTTGACCAAATTCAGTCATTCTCCTCCTCATCAGGGCTAATCCTGAACCTCAGTAAATGATTTGAGTGTTTTATATAGTTTTGCTCGCTCCCCATATCAGACAAACCCAACAGAGATTATCAACAATCCTTTATCCAGCGTGAACTCTGTCAAATATCTTGGTGCACCCATAGATGGCAATCTTCATTGGTCAACCCACATCCACAACTGCATTGATAAACTGCGGCGCGTATCATTTCAAATCCGAAAGCTCAGGCAGTTTCGTGCATCCCAGTCAGTTCTCTCTACCTTTGTTTATCAGTGTGTTTTCCCCATATTACTCTGCTGTTCCCCTGTTATTTTTCCTGCTTTACTCAAACAGGATTTCAAAGTGTTACGCCGCGGTCTAACCATTATTAGTCGTGTCTCTTCTATTCCTGTGAATGACTTAGCTGTAAAGCGTTCAGAGCATTACGTAAGTTCCTGTGTGAAATATGCTGAGAGGATTCTCACAGATTCTGACCACCCATTGCATGCAGAACTGACACTTTGTCGATCCCATCATTCAACACGCTCCCTATTTCATCTTGAATTAACGCTTACCGCAATTCACCCATACCGTATCTTGTTCGACTACTCATAAACAAGAGCGGACAATAAATGAATTTTGTCTTGACCTTGGATTATGAAATATCACCATGTTTGTGAAAATTGTTTCATAGTTTGCTATGTAAATTATGACGGTTAGCGTGTGTGACTTTTTAACTGAAATGTGAGCTCCAGTGCTTGCAAAAGTTATACACAACACAGTACAATATAGTACCACTAATCAAAGGTTTGTGTTTCCATCAGGTCCAAATACACGCCGAAACCTATATTGGGAAGTGTCCCCATGTGCTTAATCTACAAAATCCAAGGGAATGCAATTTTTTTTCCTGGACGAAAGAAGTACGGAATAAATGGAAGAGCTATTTGAAATTTATAATTTTTCAAAGTTTGACTATGCCGGAAAGTAGGGAGAAGGGTGCACTTTCTAACGTGTTACATGTTACTTGGTAGGTTCGCAGTTGCGAGAGTTACGGCTATCCATGTAAATATTCAATGCAATAAGGATAGTAAGTTTTGGATGGTTGTCTTCAAAATATCATAAGTTTGTTTTGTCTATCTGTGGACCGAAATGGCAAATATTCGAGACAGTTGGGGGGAGGGGAGAGTTCCAGCCTCTTGAACCCGTAATATCAGAATAATCTACCAAAAAATTATAAAATTGCATCGAAACGTACGATGAAACACATTTTACCTGTTTTAGAATGCATTGCTGCTATGACGGATGGCAAACTGTGATTGGGGAGTAATTGGTTGATTTGAAAACGTGTAAGGAATGTTACATTCTATGTCATCGAATTTTGGGTTAATAAATTGAAAAAGCATTGCCATTAGGGCTTCCTAGGAATAACAATTTTATATTTTGTATTTGTATAACTCTTGCAAGTTTACTAGCTTGCTCACTCGATACTGTATCATATGTAAGCACAATAAAACCCGAAACGTTATTTTGAGAATGCCGTGTGAATGTTTTTCATACAAAGTGATCCATTTAGGGAAAAGTATAATTTGACCCTGCGGTCAATGCCCATTGAAAGTACTGGAGAACATGTGTTGTCCTGACCCGTTTATTCATTGGCACAGATCAAGTTAA